>JACBWV010000418.1:1713354-1815068 GCA_013435795.1 Chlamydomonas sp. ICE-L
TTCCGAAGCCGGATTTAGAAGAATTATATTTTAGTTAGAAGGTTTGATAGGCTATTAGATTTAGTAGATAGAAGAAGAATTTTTAGAAGAATAGCCTAACGATGCCCACTACTGATTGGTTGTTGGTCATGTCGCTGTGGTTCAAGGTACTACAAATGGATGACTTGGCGGATTGAGAGGAGGGACGTGGTGGAGGTCAAATCACTACAAGTGATGGAGAAGTGGACATAGTTGTGTATTTAAAGCCCTTGTACTTGGGGCTCAGAAGTTGGTGTACACTGAAACACAATACCCAACTGGCCAGAAGATTGGATGGACCAAAGCTTGTGCCATTACCGGGTGGTGGGGAGTTAGGAGAAAAGCCAACATGGAACGGGCGATATTCCCATGACGCATTTCAATTTAGCTGCGACACCACCAAGGGTAGAAGATCCAGAGAAAGTAACCACACAAGCATGCTCTAGCTGTCAATCATGAGAAGGCACCAGGGCAGAGGCTGTGCAATCGGATGGAGACAATGCAGACATGCTGGGGAGGAGGGATGGAGGAGGAGGAAGTGAGGCGGATGGGGACATGGAGGAGGAGAAGGAGGAGGGACGAGGAGGACGAGGAGGGGGGGGAGGAGGAGAGAGTAAGATGTTTGACACCATAGCCGTTTTACTAAATTAGAAAAAATTAATGAATTATACTTACGATTTTATTGTAAGATGTAAAAGCTGAATTCTGCCTGCCGCCTTATAACGTCCCTTTCCCTTTATTTCTTACAATTATAATTGTAAGACACGAATTGATGTTAAACACCTTTTGTTTACAAAATATGGCATTTCAACGTTTTTTGTAACATTCGCATCCGTACGTTTCTCCGTCTTCAAGCTCATGTTCAAGCATATTTTGTCAAAATTGACTACATCTTGCGTTTTTTATCGGAGATTGCATTTTAAAAGATCAAAAGACCCCCAAAAACGTGATTGTAAGATTGGAAATCCGTTCGGAAGCAGGAAACGCCATTAGATGACAGCAAAAATACGGACAGATTAGTGTGTCATGAATGTACGACGGGGGGATGCGAAATCCGTCGTGTGTCATGTAAGGATGCGGGGGGGGGCGGTGTGCGCTGCTGACACACGTGCCGCTCGACATCCATTTAGGGTTTTGAGGATGGGGGGACGGATCTAGGGAGGTGTGTTACAGGATGATGAGTGCGAATCATTATCCACTGGCTGACCAGACTTCTTCAACGATCACGCGACATGGCATGACAGAGGATTGAGTGTTGGTTGGGTTATTTATTTGTTTGTAAAAGCTTCTCTACGATTTTGAAGGTTTAAGGGAGCATAACTGATATGTAAACACAAAACAACTGAACAAAAAAGACTGGATGACTCAATAGAAAACGGTGGTATGATGAGGAAATGTTTCAAGCAGGCGCCCATGCTCTACAAAACATTTACCTTTCTCTTTTTTTTTATTATTAAAAAAAAGTTGTAGCGCTTGTATCGGTTTGTAGCACCTAAGCAAAAGGTATATATGGAACGACAATTGAAAAACTATGTGAGAGCCGTACCAAACGATACAAACGCTAAGGACACCGGATCGTCGTCTTAGGGAGCGTCTACAAAAGACACCCGCAAGGTTTCAAGCAGGCGCCATGCTCTACAAAAAACATACCCTACTCTCTTTTTTTATTTAAAAAAAAAAAGTGTAGCGCTTGTATCGGTTGTAGCACCTACAGCAAAAGGTTTATATGGAACGGACAAGTTGAAACTATTGCTGAGAGCCGTACAAACGATACAAACGCTAAGGACACCGGAGCGTGTCTTAGGGAGCGTCATAAAAGACACCCGCAAGGTTTCAAGCAGGCGCCATGCTCTACAAAACAGTACCTCTCCTCTCTCTTTTTTTTATTATTAACAAAAAAAGTGTAGCGCTTGTATCGGTGTTGTAGCACATACAGCAAAAGGTTCTATATGGAACGACAAGTTGAAAAACTATGCTGAGAGCCGTACAAACGAATACAAACGCTACAGGACACCGGATCTGTCTTAGGGGGCGTCTATAAAAGACACCCGCAAGGTTTCAAAGCGGCGCCAGTGCTCTACAAAACATACCTCTCTCTCTCTTTTTTTAATTATTTAAAAAAAGTGTAGCGCGTGTATCGGTTGTAGCACCTACAGCCAAAAGGTTATATATGGAACGACCAAGTTGAAATATTGCTGAGAGCCGTACAAAGATACCAAACGCTACAGGACACCGGATCGTGTCTAGGGAGCGTCTACAAAAGACACCCGCAAGGTTTCAAGCAGGCGCCAGCTTACAAAACATACATCTCTCTCTCTTTTTTTATTTTAAAAAATCGGCCGTGGGCTTGGAACGCCCATTATTTGACTTCCGTTTTTGACTTCTGTTTTGGTTGTCAAGTTGTACATAAGAGAAAATAGGTGTGATCAATATTAACCGGTATTAAATAAGTGTAACCCCCACAGAGCGCGACCACAAAGCGTGCCTTGCTGGTCAGCCCAGTTACGCCACGTCCTGGGTTGGAATCAGGACTGATACGTGATGGAGAGAAAACAGGAGTGCTCCCCAGTAGACCTGGGGCAAGTACAGCCTGAGGTTTTGCGCGCGACGCAGCAGTGCTACGCCGCCAGTTAGGGCCGGGTTTCAGTTTGAAACACTGGAGGGCGAGGTGTTGTCCAGCGCGTAATTGGACCACCTGAAGTTTGAAGTGGTTGTTGCCCACGAAAACAGAGGTGGCTGTGTTTTGTTGTCTGCGGCCATGGACATGTGTAGGGGTTCCACAGCACGGTAGTGCGTGTTTCATTCAAGCAGCATGGTCACAGATGAGGCAATGAGTGCGTGGCGAGGGGGGAGAGAAGAAGTTCAAAGGCACATTTGTGAGGTTGCTGAACATGTGCGATGCGGAAGGGAGTCTACGTTGAAGGATGGGCAAGGTACCAGGGACGCAGTAAGGCTGCGAGGTGCTCAGATGCAAGGGGGGGCAGGCGCGCCAAGCACTACTACGGCATGACAGTGGCAGCCAGCAGCAGTTTGGCAAGACCGCTGTTAACAGCTGGGCAGCAAGTTCGGTGTCGCACTGGGGCGCATGTTTGATCAGAGGTGATTGTGACGTACGTGGGTTCGGAGACGGCATTGGACAGTATGGAGTGGGGCGCAAGTACGGATGACGCCGCTTCCGGTGTGTGTTCGGGACGGCCCGCTCTCCCGGTGGGTTTGTTGCATCACTAATGATGATGCGGGTTCTGAGTCTGAGTCTGATGGGAAGTTCTGAGTTGAGGTAATGGGCGTTTCCGTGCCGCCGGCCGATTTTTGACTGGTTGATAAACAGTGGTATGGAGAGGGAATTTGATTCCTTGGTGATGATGTATCAAGCGAGCGAGCGTCGGGAGCTTAAATAAAAACTAACTGTGCTGAGATTACACAAGTCAAATGGTTATTAAAAAAAGTGTAGCGCTTGTGATCGGTTGTGTACACCCCTACAGCAAAGGTTATATTGGAACGGACAAGTGGAAATAAGATTCTGAGAGCCGTACAAACGATCAAACCGTACGGACCACCGGACGGTTGCTTAGGGAGGTTCTTCTCAAAAAGACATCCGCAATGGTCTCAAGCAGGCGCATGCTATACAAAAACATACACCTCCTCTCGACTCTCTTTTTTTATTATAAAAAAAGTGTAGCGTTTGATGCGCACAATTAGACAAAGCATATAAGGATCGTGTGCGGTATGTTATGAACATGGAAATGAGCGGATATCCTTCGCGAAACTATGATTGGCTCTTGCAATGCGGTCGAGACGTGGTCGGTGACACCGTCCTCATCCTACCGGAGCGAAGAAAGAACTATGTTGTCACCAAGGAGCCGGGCAGTGTCCATGGAAAAGGCGCATATTTACATGGTCAAAAACCCTGAGAGCATGCGCAGTGGGGACTTCTCCTGGATCGTTGTGCGTTGTCGACGCCGACTCTGACGATGCGGTGGGCGAAGATTGAGGCCCTGCAAGACCCTGACGTCGTCGAAGCCCTCTCGGTGTGCCCATCCAACAGACCAACAAGGGCCGGCATTATCTGTTCATTCGCCCAGAGGTGGGGGACGCGGAAGGTTACTGGGATGGCGCACGACAGGTCATCGGTTTTGACGCCGATTTGAAGACGCGTTGTTCCACCGGTACAGCGGCGTCTTGGCGATATGCCCTTCCTTGAACAAGACGTGGGTGCGTGAGCCGTGGGCGGCGGGGACTAAGCTCGTCGATATACCTGGACGTTGATGGAGGGTGGCGAAACCAAAACAAACGAAACAAAAGAAACAAAGGTCAATCACAGTTGTGGTCAATGACGATATCGATCACGAAAGTGGTGCACCCGGCGTTTGATGAGGTAGCGGCGCTGGTCGATATCATCGCAGCTTCCCGCGAAAGCTCATACCGCACATGGATGGAAGTCGGGTGGTGTCTGCACAACATATCACCCACCCATCTCCCATTGTGGGAACTCTTCAGCAAAAAGTGCCCGGAGAAGTACACAAAGGGGAAGTGTGGCGAGGTATGGGGCACAATGAATTCGGATGATCGCGCGGGCTTGCGCTTGCGCTTGCGCCTAGGCTCTTTGCACATGTGGGCCAGACACGACTCCCCGGTTGAGTATTGGGACATCGTCAGTCATCGCGTCATCGAGGACATCCGCACGTGCAACGGGAGCCATAACGAGATCGCGCGCATCGCGAAAAAAATACTTGGCAAACGCATCGCTTCCGCGAGCACGAACGGCAAGATATGGTACGTATTCGACGGGCGATGGAAGACGGACGTCGGCGCGATCCACGTCAAGCACGAGCTGTCCACCGTTGTTCTAGAGCACTTCATTATCGCTATGAACAAGGAGAGAGCGTCCCAAAGCGCTTACGACATGCAGAGCAACGCGAGCACAAAGAACGACGCCGACCGGCTAGCGCACATCACCGCGCGACTCCAGGACGTGACCTTCAAGAATAACGTCCTGCAAGAGATGCTAGAGTACTTTTACGACCCGGACTTCATGAAGAAACTCGACGCCGACCCAAACCTCTTAGGGTTCAACAACGGCGTGTGGGACCTCAAAAACGGCGTCTTCCGTCAAGGGCATCCGGAGGACATGGTCTCCATGTCCGTGGGATTCGATTACAATGGCGCAGTGTGCGCGGAATCAGCAGACCGCGTGCGGAAATACTGGGACACGATGCACCCCGATATATACCAACGAGAATACCTCATCCACACATTTGCTAGACAGCTGTACGGAGACAGCGGACAAGAGCTCTTTCACATACACGCCGGCGCCAACGCGTCCGCCTCTAACGGGAAGACCAAGTTCTTCGAAGTCATGGAGATCGCATTGGGAGACTACATCCGGAAATTCGGCGTGGAAATGCTGACAAGCAAGCAACGCATCGATCCGGGTCGCCCGATGCCAGAGTTTGCGACGTGGAAGGGGGTCCGCATTATGTATTGCACAGAGCCAAACCACGACGAAATCTTAAATTCCGGAGTCCTCAAGGATATGACCGGTGGGGAAGGCATCACCTACCGCCTCTTGCACTCCAGCGACATCGTACGCTTCCGCCCGCAACACAAGATACACATCATGTGCAACGCCCCGCCGATGGTCGACGGTTCTGACTCGGGAGTCCAACGACGGATACGAAAACTCGACTACATCAGTAGGTTTGTGGACGCGGATGAGGCGGACGCCGCAAAATTCCTCTTCCCACGAGACGCAGGGCTTGTAGAGTCATTCAAGGCAGACGGAGCGATGCGCATGGAGTTCCTACGCACCCTTCTACACGCGTTTGCATACGAGTACAAGTTCGATATGCCCGATTCGTTAAAGAAGACCAGTGCGATGTACTTGAACGCGAACGACGCCGTGGCTATTTTCGTCGAAGAGCACGTCGCGGCCAGCCCGGACAGCGCATTTCTGCTGAAGGAGGCCACAGAACGCTTCAAGACATGCGAATATTTCAACGGGAAACTCAGCACGATCAAGACGGACCTGGAACGTCACCTAAGCGTCAGGTGTCTAAAGCAAAGCCGCGTCAAAAGCCGCGGAAACGAAAATTTGCGAGGGGTTTTCAAAGGATACAAGTTGGTGTAAAGAATCGAATGAATGAATGAATGAGTCACATCACATCACATCACATGGCGACCGACCTCTCGCATCACGGCGGAAACTGTCGAGTCGAGTCGAGTCGAGTCACATCACATCACATGGCGACCTCTCGTATCACGGCGGAAACTGTCGAGTAGAGTCACATCACATGGTGACCTCTCGCATCATGGCGGAAACTGTCGAGTAGAGTCGAGTCACATCACAGAGCGGACCTCTCGCATCACGGCGGAACCTGTCGAGTAGAGTCGAGTCACATCACATCACATGGCGACCGACCTCTCGCATCACGGCGGAAACTGTCGAGTCGAGTCGAGTCGAGTCGAGTCACATCACATCACATCACATGGCGACCGACCTCTCGCATCACGGCGGAAACTGTCGAGTCACATCACATCACATCACATGGCGACCGACCCTCTCGCATCAGGCGGCGGAACGATGTCGACTTACGGGGGACGATCGCTCGCATCGCAACCGGTGATCACATTTCAAGCATGGGTCTGCTAGACAAGCACTCTCGTATATCGATAGGGGGGTCGAGAAACAAAATGAATTATACCCGCGGAGTGGGGGGATTCATTTGATGACTCGCGTACACCATCACTGTAACATTTGGGCTTGCAACAACAAGCACAAAATACAATAATCACCCACAATTTCCTTATACAGTCGGAGACTTTGCCAAAAAAGGGAACTAACGGATGAGGAAGACACAGTAGAAGTAATCGCAAACGGTGATCACATGTCAAGCAGAGGTCTGCTAGACAATAGATATCGTATATCGATAGGATAATAGCGGGACCCACGGAGTGGGGCAGGGGAATTGAGCTGCAGAAAACCAAGTGTGTACATGTCAAGGCATCAATCAATCATCTGTCATCGTCCATCAATCAGACTCCACATGCAAACGGCGGAAACATGTCCTCGTCCTCGTCTCCAAAAGACACCACGGATCCTCATTGTCTAGATTTGTTCAGAAAATAAGGATGGAAGAAAAAGAAGGCTTCAAGGAACCCTCAAGGATCGTACAGAGTGACCAGGAGACTTTCACAGCTTGGAAGGAGAGAGTCTGACGATTCCTCTTTTGACAGAGGAACTGCTCGTCTTCGCAAGCGGTGGCGGCTACCTTGACAGCACTCTCATCGATCCGAGAGGTTAGCCAACCTCGAGTGTGTTAGCAGACATCGGGGTTTTGGCAATCCCCATCAATGATGCTGTCGGGCGTGAGCCACACACTTCACTCGAGGCTCGATGAATGATGCTGCTCATGGAAAGGAGGAAGATGTCGGTCGGTCGGCCGTGTTCGAAGGAAGAGAGAGGAGAACAAAACAAAAGGAAATTATGCAGTTACGGGGGATCGTCGGGTCTTTTATCATGTCCGGCGATCGATTGTACCACCGCCAGCACTACACAGGATTTGGTTGAGGGGGCTTAGGCCACTCACTACGTTTACACTCGTTTTTAGAGGAACGGCGACCACTCTCATCAAGGACGGCGGCATACAGTCGAGTCGAGTAGAGTCACATGGCGACATCTCGCATCAGGGCGGCACGTGTGTAGAGTCACAGAGTCACATGGCGACATCTCGCATCACGGCGGAAACTGTCGTGCTCTCGCATCACGGCGGAAACTGTCGTGCTCTCGCATCACGGCGGAAACTGTCGAGTCGAGGCGAGTCGAGTCACATCACATGGCGACAGACCTCTCGCATTACATGACGGCGGAAACTGTGTCGAGTCGAGGCACATCACATCACATCACATGGCGACAGACCTCTCGCATCACGGCGGAAACTGTGTCGAGTAGAGTCACAGAGCGAGCGACCTCTCGCATCATGGCGGAAACTGTCGAGTAGAGTCGAGTCACATCACATGGTGACCTCTCGCATCATGGCGGAAACTGTCGAGTAGAGTAGAGTCGAGTCACATCACAGAGCGACCTCTCGCATCACGGCGGCACATCTGTCGAGTCACAGGGCGACCTCCATCATCTCATCAAGGACGGCGGCACCTGCGGCTTCTCCACGTGCCACACGGCGGCACCTGCGGCTTCTCCACGTGCCACACGGCGGCACCTGCGGATTCCCTAAACCCGAAACCCGGGTTTCGTCGTTTATAAAACTCGATGCATAATGGAAGTGAAAGAGATTTGCGCAGTCTTTCAATCGCTCGATTCCAGGAGAATCAATCAATCGTACGCTTGCTGTCTGTCTGTCTGTCTGTAGCCAGAAGCCAAACAGGTGACCATTTGAGTTCAAGATGTCGCATGCATTGGGATGGATGCTAGCAAGTTTCCATGATATGCGCAGGGAACTAAACCAATGTGTCTCCCTCCCCACCATGCAGGGAAATGCCGAATGCGAAATGCGATGTTTGTAAAGGTCGGAGGAATTTCGGCTTTGATGGCCGATGCAAGAATTGTGGAAGCAAAATCGTCGGGGAGACAATCAGGACCAACAGGAATGATGATGATCATGTCACCAACAGGAATGAGCCTACAGTGAAGGGGATCCCCTAAATTAGATAAGCTAGACCATGCAGAGCTACCAAAGCTGCTGCGAATGCAGGCAGATGGTGATCAAGTGCGGCATGGAAGCTCATACAGCTAGGGACAGTTGATGATTACATTGTACTTTTTTTAAGGATTATGAAAAGTTGACCAAGTCAACCATATTTTGTAACCGATATTGTCAATACAGAGACTGTGTGTCTCTAGGATATGCCCCCACCCCCCACTCCCACTCCCAGACTCCCAGAGCGACCTCTCGCATTACATGACGGCTGAACCTGTGTTACATGGCGACCTCTAGTATCACGGCGGAAACTGTCGAGTCGAGTCAAGTCACATCACATCACATGGCGACCTCTCGTATCACGGCGGAAACTGTCGAGTCGAGTCAAGTCACATCACATCACATCACATGGCGACCGACCTCTCGCATTACATGAAGGCGGAAACTGTGTCGAGGCGAGGCAAAGATAACAAACAACACTTGGATGAGAACCGTCTCACATTAACATATAACAAGCGGCGGAGCCCCTTTCACCTCCCCACAGCGGAGCGACTGGGGGCGACCGGAGGGGAGCCCCCACAAAGGGTCCGCGAGGAACCGAGCGGGTGGGCGACCGGAGGGGAGCCCACAGTTCACATCAAGCTTGGAAGAAGCGAGATCGTCAGCGGTATCGGAGGACACAAGCAAACGGCGGAAAACTGTCGCATCCACACCGTCAGTCAGTCCGTCCATTCATGACACACGGATCATCGCCATCGAATGAAGTGTAAACAACCATTTTTAAGCACAGCAAGGCACAGCACAGCACAGCACAGCACACTTCACAAACGAATGAGTTTCTTTGACGAAATCAATGAAGATGTATTGGAGATCATTCTAGCCAATGCGATTTCGAACGAATCACACCTCAAACAAGTGCCTCTCGTCTGCGAAAAGTGGAGATGCGTCACACCCCGGTGTGTCACAAGGATCCACCTAAGACATTATAACAGTTTGGAATACGCATTATCACGCATTTGCAGGCTCAAAGAGTTGAAAATAGGTGTCAATCGGGGGGAATACGTACCCTACCAATCAATGTCGGCTATCGAAGACAAGATCCAAGACATATCGCCGCTGTCCGTCCTCACTGCGTTGGTTCACCTGGACATATCGAACACCTATGTGACCGACATATCGCCACTGTACGGACTCACTTCATTGACGCACCTCGACATATCGAACACCTACGTGGACGACATATCACCTCTGTCCGGACTCACTTCGTTGACGCATCTGAACATGTCGCACACACCTCTGTACAACATACAATCTCTGTACGGACTCACTTCGTTGATTCACTTGAACATGGCGCACACACTTGTGACCGACATATCACCACTGGCCGCCCTCACTTCGTTGATTCACCTAGACATTTCGCTAATACAAGCAGAACTCAAAGACATATCACCGCTGTCAGGTATCACTTTGTTGATTCACCTAGATATTTCGCACCTCAAGTACGTGGACGAACATCCATTATCAGCGATTTCAGGGCTCAATGCGTTGGTTCACCTCAACATTTTGCATATCGGAAACAAACTAGAAGACATATCACAGCTGTCCGGACTCACCGAGTTGGTTCATCTGAACATGGCGTACACACGGGTGGGCGAACACCTATTATCACCGCTGGCAGGACTCACTTCGTTGATTCACCTCAACATGGAGGGCACACGTGTGGAATACCTATCATCTCTGTCCGGTATCAATTCGTTGATTCACCTCGACATTTCGCATCTCAAATACAATCTCGAAGACATCTCACCGGTGTCCGGACTCACTGCGTTGCTTCACCTGAACATGGAGGGCACACGTGTACCCTCTATATCACTACTGTCCGGCCTCACTTCGTTGGTTCATCTGAACATGGCGTACATATGTGTGGTCGAAGACCGAGTACCGCTGTCCGGATTTCGTCGCCGGAGCAAGGTGCTCGACATATCACCGCTTTCCGCCCTCACTTCGTTGATTCACCTGAACATGAAGGGCACAGACGTGGACGACATATCACCACTGTACGCCCTCACTTCATTGGTGCACCTGAACATGGAGAACACACGTGTGAAAGACATATCACCACTGTACGCCCTCACTTCGTTGGTTCATCTGAACATGGAGGGCACCGACGCGGACGACATATCACCGCTTTCCGGACTCACTTCGTTGGTGCACCTGGACATTTCGAACACCGACGTGGACGACATATCACCGCTTTCTGGACTCACTTCATTGGTTCATCTGAACATGGAGGGAACCGACGTGGACTACATATCACCGCTTGCCGGACTCACTTCGTTGACGTACTTGAAAAATGGATGGAGTGTGTAAAAACGTTCAACAGTGTCGAAGCACACACTATTTGGCACAATGTACAATGTATTCATAGAAGTATTCATACATGTAGCCGGTATCTACATACAGCTAGGGACAAACAGGCGGAAAGCGTGGTGTGTGTAATGAATTTTTTGAAGTTCCTTCCTCACAGAGGATTTTTTGAAATCTGATCAAAGGCAAGAACAAAAAAGTGGGAGTCTCGAGACATGGTGCGGACTGCGGCGGCGGCTTATCATCCCATCCAATCCATGCACAAGCGGCGGAGCCCCTTTCACCTCTTCCCCCCAGCGGAGCGACCGGGGGCGACCGGAGGGGAGCCCCCACGGGAAGTCCGCGAGGAACCGAGCGGGTGGGCGACCGGAGGGGGAGCCCACACTTAACATCAAGCATTAGACACACACACTACTGCGTAACAACTGTCAAGTCTTCTTACACAATGATGATGTGTACGTTGTTTGTAAAAGATTCACTGTAACACTTGGGCTTATTATCACTGTAACGCTTGAGCTAAACCGACCTCAAGCATTACATGACGGCGGAAACTGTGTCGAGTCGACTAGAGTTGAGTCGTGTCGAGTCGAGTCACATGGCGACCTCAAGCATTACATGACGGCGGAAACTGTGTCGAGTCGACTAGAGTTGAGTCGTGTCGTGTCGAGTCGAGTCACATGGCGACCTCTCATTACATGACGGCGGAAACTGTGTCGAGTCGAGTCGAGTCACATGGCGACCTCTCATTACATGACGGCGGAAACTGTGTCGAGTCGACTAGAGTTGAGTCGTGTCGACTAGAGTTGAGTCGTGTCGAGTCACATCACATCACATCACATGGCGACCTCTCATCACATGGCGACCTCTCATTACATGACGGCGGAAACTGTCGAGTCAAGTCACATCACATCACATCACATGGCGATCGACCTCTCTCATTACATGACGGCGGAAACTGTCGAGTCGAGTCTACTAGAGTTGAGTCGTGTCGAGTCACATCACATCACATCACATGGCGATCGACCTCTCTCATTACATGACGGCGGAAACTGTCGAGTCGTGTCGAGTCACATCACATGGCGACCTCTCATTACATGACGGCGGAAACTGTCGAGTCGAGTCACACTCGCATCAGGCGGAACCTGTGTCGACACACACACACACACACACACACATCAAGGACGCACACACGCACACACGGCTACGGGGGGATGGGGGCGGAGCGGGACGGCAGAAACATGTCCTCGTCTCCAAAAGACACCACGGCGGCACCTGTCGTGCTCTCGCATCAGGCGGCGGCACCTGTCGAGTCGAGTCACAGAGTCACATGGCGGCGACCTCTCGCATCAGGCGGCGGCACCTGTCGTGTCGAGTCACAGAGCGAGCGACCTCTCGCATCACGGCGGCACCTGTCGAGTCGACTCACAGAGTCACAGAGCGACCACTACAGTCGGCGGAACGATGTCGACTTGCAAGGGACGATCGCTCGCATCGCAAAGAAGTCGATACTCTATAAGACAACATGTGATCAGATGTCAAGCATGGGTCTGCTAGACAAGCGCTCTCGTATATCGATAGGGGGGATCGCGGGCCCCGCGGAGTGGGGCAGGGGAATTTAGTTGCAGAAACCTGTCAAGTCATCATACACGTACACACGCAATTCATGAATGGTCGGCAATGGGTGGACTGCTGAATTGCTGGAGCAAGCGGATATACAATCTCTGTCGGATGTGTGGGCCCTAGATCTGGATGATGACAGTTTGATTCATAGGCTGATCGCTGCAGCACGAACCCTTGCATCTGATACAACCAGGATTGTACATTGGGACAATGTACTGATGCGGGCATACAACCGTATAGTTCTCATCCACGCAGTAGATCGTGTTGAATTTTATGTCCCGTTCAAGTTCCGATGTTCCATATCGCACCAGTGGCCAGATCAGCCAGCCGTCTCACCAGCAGGTCATCTGTATGACCGTTGTTGGATAGAAAGATGGGTGCGTGCAAGTGCCACCGATCCATTCACTCGCGATCCATTAGATGTGAGTCAGCTCTGTCCAGTATCACCGGAGTTCGCGTCAGAAATTGCAGAAGAAAGACGCAATCATGCCATCGGCATTGTTCCCACCAGGGTTTGTGGAATCGATGAGGAGCGGATTGATTGATTGATTGATCCGATCCTCCTACAGTCGGAAGACGGAACGAACTCTTAAATGAGGAATGCCACGATGAGATGACGCACACGGCGGCCCCTCGTCCAGACTCATCACGCACACGGACGGAACTGATACGGTGGCGGCTTCTCGCATCGTGGCGGCACCTGTCGAGTCGAGTCACAAAGCGACCTCTCGCATTACATGACGGCGGAACCTGTGTAGAGTCGAGGCAAAGATAACAAACAACACTTGGATGAGAACCGTCTCACATTAACATATAACAAGCGGTGAAGCCCCTTTCACCTCCCCACAGCGGAGAGGATCCAGTGGCACACGTCGGACATCCATCCTCGACCGCATGCCGCAGTGGACTTCGCACACGCATTTTAACCCTAAACCCGTGTGTGGGTTTAGAATACCCAAACGGAGTATAAATTCTGGGATAAATCCATTTCCTTACATATTTTCTCAATCATCATCACGAAATATCCACTTGATAAGCAGGTCATGTCGGAGGACGAGGACGAGGAGGAGGAGATTGTGATGCACACTCGGACCGGTATGGACGCGCTTCAGATGGAACTCGTGGTTTTGATCATGCGCCGAGCAGGCAGTTGGAAGAAGGACGGGAACTGGATGCACGCAGGATTCATCAGTCGAGCCATGCATACTGCTTTCGCTGCTGACGCTGCATGTGAAGCACAGGCGCTAGTGGACAGATGTGATCATCTCAATCAGAACCCCATGAGGATAGCGTGTAAGGCCGGGCGAGCCGACGTCGTCAGCATATTGCTAAAAGATCACAACGACATCCGGGCATTGGAGTACGCCGCTGATGGAGGCCATGTGGATCTGTGCAAGCTTCTTATGGATCTGGAGTTTGCGGGCAAGCACTGCGCCAAGGCAGATGCCAATAATGGCCAGGCACTGAGTGTCGCTGCTAAGGGAGGTCATGTGGATGTCTGCAAGGTTCTGATGAATCCTGAGTTCGCTGGCGAGAAGCACCGTGCCAAAGCTTATACATACTACAGCTACGCACTGAGGTACGCCGCTAGTGGAGGCCATCTCGATGTCTGCAAGGTTCTGATGAATCCTGAGTTCGCGGGCGAGAAGCACCGGGCCAAGGCAGATGAAAACAACAGTGATGCACTGAGGTTCGCCGCTCGGGGAGGCTATCTGGATGTCTGCAAGATTTTGATGAATCCTGAGTTCGCGGGCGAGGAGCACCGGGCCAAGGCAAATGCCATTGACAGTCTAGCACTGATGATCGCCGCTAGTGGAGGCCATCTCGATGTCTGCAATGTTTGATGAATCCTGAGTTCGCGGGCGAGGAGCACCGAGCCAAGGGCAGATGAAAACAACAGTGATGCACTAAGTGCCGCCTCTGCGAGAGGCCATCTCGATGTCTGCAAGGTTCTGATGGATCCTGAGTTCGCAGGCGAGGAGCACCGAGCCAAAGCTGATTCATTATACAGCAAGGCACTAAGTGCCGCCGCTAGTGGAGGCCATCTCGATGTCTGCAAGATTCTGATGAATCCTGAGGTCGCGGGCGAGGAGCACCGGGCCAAGGCAGATGACTACAACAGTGATGCACTAAGTGCCGCCGCTCGGCGAGGCTATATCGATATCTGCAAGGTTCTGATGGATCCTTTGTTAGCGGGCGAGGAGCACCGAGCCAAGGCAGATGACATTAACTGCCATGCACTGAGTTCCGCCGCTAGTGGAGGCCATCTCGATGTCTGCAAGATTCTGATGAATCCTGAGTTCGCGGGCGAGGAGCACCGGGCCAAGGCAGATGACATTAACAGCCAGGCACTGAGGTTCGCCGCTAGTTGAGGCTATCTCGATGTCTGCAAGATTCTGATGAATCCTGAGTTCGCGGGCGAGGAGCACCGAGCCAAAGCAGATGACAATAATAGCCAGGCACTGAGTGCCGGCGCTAAGGGAGGTCATGTGGATGTCTGCAAGGTTCTGATGGATCCTTTGTTCGCGGGCGAGGAGCACCGAGCCAAGGCAGATGACGACAACAGTCAGGCACTGAGGGCCGGCGCTAAGGGAGGTCATGTGGATGTCTGCAAGATTCTGATGGATCCTTTGTTCGCGGGCGAGGAGCACCGAGCCAAGGCAGATGACGACAACAGTCAGGCACTGAGGGCCGGCGCTAAGGGAGGTCATGTGGATGTCTGCAAGATTCTGATGGATCCTTTGTTCGCTGGCGAGGAGCATCGAGCCAAGGCAGATGACGACAACAGAGAGGTACTGTGTGTCTCCGCTAAGGGAGGCTATCTGGATGTCTGCAAGGTTCTGATAGATTCTTTGTTACACTCGACGGGCGGAGGACCACCGTGCCAAAGAAGATGACATTAATAGCCATGTTTGTTTGTGAAAGATTCTCTACATTTCGATAGTTATTTTACGTGTCCTCATGTGCAGACACATGTTTCAGAGTCTGTTGTTTGTTAAAGATTCTCTACATTTCGACAGTTATTTTACGTGTCCTCGTGTGTACACCAAGGAGGCTTTCTCAAGCAGACCCCAGTCCGTTGACTTGCTGTCTTCAGGAGATTGACACAATCTAAAAAGTACACGTCCATCCTCCATTCATCCTCACACATACCAAGGCGGCGGCTTGCGCATCCCCCCCGCATGTACTCAAACGAAAGCCGTGTGTATCAACAACCGCATGTACTCAAACGAAAGCCGTGTGTATCAAGCAGGCTTGGAAATGGAAAAACGTTGAGCTCACCTACGTGCGAGGAGATTTAGCTTCGTAATAGCATACAGCTAGGGACATTTGATTGTGGGACACCTTTTATTTTGAAAAGTTGATTATGGGTATAAGGAAATGTGAGTGCAATATTGTATCACCATGAGAAGAAGAAGTAGTGTCAGACAAAGGAGAAGGGGCTAAAACGTTTGAGAAGCAGAAGATGGTGGTAAATAACGTCAAGGTCCACTAAGTACTGCACTGTCACAACAGTGTCAAAAGCGCATCCAATGTGGCTATAGTGCAACCTGGAACCTAGACGTGAACTCTGCTGAACCTTCTTCTGCTTCTGATAACGTGGAGCGACCGGATGTATTCTGTGTTCCCTCGCCCCCCC
Organism: Chlamydomonas sp. ICE-L; assembly: GCA_013435795.1. NCBI lineage: Eukaryota > Viridiplantae > Chlorophyta > Chlorophyceae > Chlamydomonadales > Chlamydomonadaceae > Chlamydomonas > Chlamydomonas sp. ICE-L. The sequence continues at coordinate 1,729,654 of JACBWV010000418.1, forward strand.
CCCTAAAACCCCAGCTTCCGGAGAGGCAAATGTGGGCGCTCAACCAACCGACCCACCTGGGTCAGTTAGCAGCTTACAATTGTTATCCTCTGGGCCAGCTTAAATGCTGAAATACGGGATGAAGGACACGAAGGATTGGGACCTTGATACAAAACCTTTAGCTGACCTACCCAATCAATTGGGTTCAAGGGTCACCGGTAAGGGTGTCCCACAAATTCTGTCTCTGACTGTAATACACAACTATAAAACAAATAATAAGCTAAATCTACAGAATACACAACTGCACGCTACACACGCAGACTTGGCTACACCCGCAAGCGCGCATACAAAACTGTTCGACACAAGAATGACCACAAATCTTCTTGTAAAGAGTATCTGGCCGTTCCGACATCGGATTTGATAAGCATTGATGAGGCGGGTTTTTACATCGGTGACACTTGTCGCAGAGGGTACTGCCAACGCGGCAAACGTTTAAATATCCAAATTTCTTGGACATTGCGAATGTCCAAATTGACGCTAATCGCTGCCGTTTCTGTCAAAGGTATCGTTCATTACAAGATCCTTGATCACAATTGCAAGAAAGTCGACTTTGTACAGTTTGTATCAGAGTTACATGTAAAGCAGGGTACTGTCGCTGTCCTTGACAATATCCAGTTCCATCATTCAAAGGAGACGATCTCTGCGTTCGATTATGTAGGAATACGCCCGCTCTTTGTACCTCCTTACAGTCCAGAGTTCAACGCTATTGAGAATGTGTTCAGTTTGCTCAAGCGAAAATATCGCTGCGCGTGCCCAATAATTCCAGATGTAGCAGAATTATTTGATCACAGGAACGCTTTGAAAATGATTATTGATGCGCACGATGTAAGCCAACACGTTGACTTGTCAGGCTACTTTGATCATGTAACTTCTGTGTCTGTACAGGCCTTGAATGTACAGACACAGAAGTTACAGTCGACGGAATACTAAAATGATGTGAGTCTGTGATACAGTGTCAATTACAAAGATCAAGTTGATGTAACAAAGATGATGAAATGATGATGATCTCTTTACAGTCCCAAACGCAAGCACGCGGACGACACCGATGAAATCAAGCGAGCTCTGCAACTTTTCGTGGGAAGCGGCCATGTCCCCGCTCAGCTGATGCCGCGTGTGCTTCCCCTGCTGCCTCCGGTCGATTACATTGCGCCGTCGGAGTACCGGTCGCAGGAGTCGCCCTCCGATGACTCGTGCCTTAGGATGGACCCCCAACCAATGTGCGCGGACAGTTCTTCGTTTAAAATAGGGATTGATTGATGATTCTTATTTTTTGTTGAAATAATTGTTGTTCCCAAGATGGAGAGTCTTTTCAGAGGTGTTCATGTGAACACGTTTAAAATAGGGATGATGGATTGATGATTCTTATTTTTTGTTGAAATAATTGTTGTTCCCAAGATGGAGAGTCTTTTCAGAGGTGTTCATGTGAACACGTTTAAAATAGGGATGATTGATTGATGGATTGATGATTCTTATTTTTTGTTGAAATAATTGTTGTTCCCAAGATGGAGAGTCTTTTCAGAGGTGTTCATGTGAAGACGTTTAAAATAGGGATGATGGATTGATGGATTGATGATTCTTATTTTTTGTTGAAATAATTGTTGTTCCCAAGATGGAGAGTCTTTTCAGAGGTGTTCATGTGAACACGTTTAAAATAGGGATGATGGATTGATGATTCTTATTTTTTGTTGAAATAATTGTTGTTCCCAAGATGGAGAGTCTTTTCAGAGGTGTTCATGTGAACACGTTTAAAATAGGGATGATGGATTGATGATTCTTATTTTTTGTTGAAATAATTGTTGTTCCCAAGATGGAGAGTCTTTTCAGAGGTGTTCATGTGAACACGTTTAAAATAGGGATGATGGATTGATGATTCTTATTTTTTGTTGAAATAATTGTTGTTCCCAAGATGGAGAGTCTTTTCAGAGGTGTTCATGTGAACACGTTTAAAATAGGGATGATTGATTGATGGAGCGGTGTAGAGTTGACAGGTGATTGGTACCTGGAACCCTCCCTATATAATGTAATTATACTCAATAATGCAAATTGCAAGCAGTAGTAGTAGCAGGCGAATCCCAAAAACTAAATAAATATATTGCCGATTTTTTTAAATTTCTAATCAGGATTTAGAGCCTCCTGAACGACTCTCTAGCTTGAGACAAATGCAAATTGTATTTCTTACATTAAGGAATTCAAGTTTTCATCAAGTTTTGTAACCGATCTTGTCAATACAGATATTGTCTTCAGGAGTTTGATTAACACAAAACATTCAAGGACTGTAAAGACCAGAAGTTACATCTTCAAAGTAGCCTGAAAAGTCCAAGTGCTAGCTCACATCGTGCGCATCAATAATTATTTTCAAAGCGTTCCTGTCTCATAATCAAATATTTCCGCTACATCTGGGCACACGCAGCGATATTTTCGCTAGAGCAAACTGAACACATTTCTGAGGATAAATACTTGCTCTACGGTGGCAAGAAAGAAACGTGTCTTGCCTAACAGAAGACCTAGATTCTGTCCAGATGTACTCGGGGCCAGCCGCCTCTGGATCCATCAGCAGCAAGCAGACATAGGCGTGACCTTCCTTTGCAGCCTCCCACAAGGCCTAGCTGTCGTTAGAGTTCGCCAGGGCCCTGAACTCAAGTCCAGCCACCGCTGGATCCATCAGCAGCTTGCAGACATCTGCGTGACCGTCCTTCGCAGCCTCCCGCAACGCTCTGCTTTTGACAGAGTTCGCCAGGGCCCTGAACTCAAGTCCAGCCACCGCTGGATCCATCAGCAGCTTGCAGACATCTGCGTGACCTTCCTTGGCAGCTGCCCACAAGGCCCTGCTGTTGACAGAGTTCGCCAGGGCCCTGAACTCAAGTCCAGCCACCGATGGATCCATCAAAAGCAAACAGACATCTGCGTGACCTGCATTGGCACCCACAAACAAGGTCCAGCTGTCGCTAGAGTTCGCCCGGGCCCTGTACTTGAGTCCAGCCACATCTGGATCCATCAGCAGCTTGCAGACATCTGCGTGACCTTCCTTTGCAGACACCACCAATGCCCAGCTGCTGCTAGAGTTCGCCTGTGCCCTGTACTCAAGTCCAGCCACAGCTGGATCCATCAGCAGCTTTCAGACATCTGCGTGGCCTTCTTTGGCAGCCGCCCCCAAGGCCCTGCTGTCGCTAGAGTTCGCCCTTGCCCTGAACTCAAGTCCAGCCACCTCTGGATCCATCAGCAGCTTGCAGACATCTGCGTGACCTGCATTGGCAGCCGCCCACAATGCCCAGCTGTCGTCGGAGTTTGCCAGGGCCCTGAACTCAACTCCAGCCACCGCTGGATCCATCAGCAGCTTGCAGACATCGGCGTGACCTACCTCCGCAGCACTCCACAAGGCCCTGCTGTCGATTGAGTTAGCCCGGGCCCTGAAATCAAGTCCAGCCACCTCTGGATCCATCAACAGCTTGCAGACATCTGCGTGACCTGCCTTGGCAGACGCCCACAATGCCCTGCTGTCGCTAGAGTTCGCCAGGGCCCTGAACTCAAGTCCAGCCACCTCTTGCAGACATCTGCGTGACCTTCATTGGCAGCCGTCCCCAAGGCCCTGCTGTCTCTAGAGTTCGCCAGGGCCCTGAACTCAAGTCCAGCCACCGATGGATCCATCAGCAGCTTGCAGACATCTGCGTGACGTGCATTGGCAGCCGCCCACAAGGCCCAGCTGTTGCTAGAGTTCGCCAGGGCCATGTACTCAAGTCCAGCCACCTCTGGATCCATGAGCAGCTTGCAGACATCTGCGTGGCCTTCTTTGGCAGCCGCCCACAATGCTCTGCTGTCGCTAGAGTTCGCCAGGGCCCTGAACTCAAGTCCAGCCACCACTGGATCCATGAGCAGCTTGCAGACATCGGCGTGACCTTCATTGGCAGCCGCCCACAAGGCCCTGCTGTCTCTAGAGTTTCAGGGCCCTGAACTCAATTCCAGCCACCGCTGGATCCATCAGCAATTTGCAGACATCTGCTTGACCTTCATTGGCACACACAAACAAGGCCCTGCTGTCTCTAGAGTTCGCCAGGGCCTTGAACTCAAGTCCAGCCACCGCTGGATCCATCAGCATCTTGCAGACATCTGCGTGACCTTCCTTGGCACTCACCAACAATGCCCAGCTGTCGCTAGAGTTCGCCTGGGCCCTGAACTCGAGTCCAGCCGCCACTGGATCCATCAGCAGCTTGCAGACATCGGCGTGACCTTCCTTGGCCGCCGCCCATAAGGCCCTGCTGTCGCTAGAGTTCGCCATGGCCCTGAACTCGAGTCCAGCCTCCACTGGATCCATCAGCAGCTTGCAGACATCGGCGTGACCTTCCTTGGCGGCCGCCCATAAGGCCCTGCTGTCGCTAGAGTTCGCCCGGGCCCTGAACTCAAGTCCAGCCACCGCTGGATCCATCAGCAGCTTACAGACATCTGCGTGACCGGCCTTGGCAGCCACATAGAGAAGCTTGTTTTCATTTTGGTTCGCCCTAAATTGTAGGGCCCCCTGAACCTGTACAAGAGGATTGGACACCAAGCATACTGCTAGAAGGTCGGCGCGCCCCCCTTTCGCCATCATCTCTCCAACTAGCTGTGGTGGTTTGATCAGTCCGGCAAGGGGCAATCCTGAAAATCTTTTGCGCAGAGTTTTGCACACTAATACAATCTGGGGGTTGGAAGAGAATAGGGCAATACGATCAAGAATGTCACAGGGAACCGACGTTAGGAATGGAAACGATGATCGAGTGTGAGATTGCATTTCGATGAACATGTGTATATTCATGCAAGCGCACAGGATGGTATAAATAAATAATGAGTTGGGATAAACCCTATAACCCTATAAACCCTTGGTTGCACTTGCCTGTCGGTAGCTGTAGCGGTATCTGCAAAGCGGTAGCGGTATCTGCAAGCGGTAGCACGACACACGATGCACAAGTCGACGCCAGAAACTGAGGACGTTTTGTAACCGATCTTGTCAATACAGATATTGTCTTCACAAAACATTCAAGGACTGTAAAAGTTACATCTTCAAAGTAGCCTGAAAAGCAAAGTGCTGGCTCACATCGTGCGCATCAATAATCATTTCCATTGGTGCCCGCGAAGCGCACGGCCTGTACACAGTGTCCTCCTGCCGACCATTCTCGGACCAGCTCCCGTGCGAGAGAGTCGTACTCGTGTCGAAACACCATCCACTTGCTCGAGGCGCCCACGTGGCTGAACCTCCTCACGGACTGGAGTTCCCCGTCGTTCCACACGTACACGTTGAGTTCCAGGTCGTCCGGCAACGCTCCGAGGGCGGCGTTCAGTGCGTGCGTCTTGCCGGTGCCCCCGGCGCCCACCACGACCAGGCACGACTTGGCTTCGCTTAGGAGGAAGTCGAGGATGATCCGCGTCTTCTCCACGGACGTCTCGCATGTCTCGCGCATCTCTGTGTCTGACATTGGTGATTCGGACATCGCGATTAAAGTAGATTGTCACACACGACGTCACTTTATACTACAGTCAACGGAATACTTAAATGAAACATCCAAATAAACGGTATAATGAGGCGACAGACGTTATAGTGTATGAGTGGATGGTCCTACAAAATGGCCCGTCCAGCAAAGAAACCACCTTACATGACGCAATGCACATCAACAAAGACCCCGTGTTCTTTTGGGCCACGGTACCGGGGAAGAGGCGATCGCTTAAGTGCGGCTGGTCCTTCAATGGACACTCTCGAAAGTACCGACAAAAGAACGATACGGAGTCTGCAGGATGGAGGGCCGTGATCTAAAAAAGAACCACGATGTTCTCTTTAACATCCTGCAATTTGTTGATTCAAAATCGTATTGTTGTAGACACCACTCGGTCCCCCTCCGGTGGTCGCGACAACATTAGGTTACACCGCAAGGTGTGCCGTACACGAAGCGGTTTCATTTAAGTATTCCGTTGACTGTATTAATCATGAATGAATGGATGAGAATGTACGGAGTGTTCCATCATCATGCACTTGTCGTCTCTCATCAAGGACGGCGGAACATGTGTCGTCTTTCATCAAGGACGACGGAACCTGTTGAGCAACTCACACTCACATCATCGTTGTCAACTCATCCTCGCACGCACGCCACGGCGGAGAAAAGAGAATGAAGTATAAAATACGTATATACGTATTGTATGCGGTGTATAGGTATTCCACTGACTGTAGGCTACAACATGGATCCCAAGGTGGAGCAAATCGAACACCCAGACCCCCTCGTCGAATTGATCGAGTCGGTTGGCCCCTGGCTCAAGGAGACGTTCCCGTACTGGGATATGCCAGGCTTCACTCCGAAAGTCAACGGCGAGGCCATTGCGAATCGTCCCACGTGTCCTCTGCAACTGGCCGAAATGGCCGAAGTCGGCGACCACATCGCAGTGAAGGCAAAGTCAGGTTACTTCGTCAGGCGCATCAAAAGGACAGGTCCTGTACCGTGAAACTGTCCTGTGCTGACAACATGGTCGCGATAATGCGCATCATGCTGCAGGCGTGGTTGAAGGTAGGCACAAGCAGGTCACGCATCACCGGCCCGCTGTTTGACCCGTCCCCCAGTGCCACCGAGAAGTCTTTGACCCCCCCGCTGCGCACAAATACGGTTGGGCGCGGCTGGTACGGGAAGTAGTGCTTCCAGAAGTTGGCCAGGGTCCAAAAGTCGGCGTACAAAGCCTGGCCCTCCCGCTCGTTGGACTTGAGTGCCATGGTCGCGTCCTGGGCGGAGCGTAGCGCTGCGTCCTCGAACGTTGTGCGCTCAAACGACATCGAGGCTGCCGGCTGCGTCCCCCTTGACAGCCCCACCTCCAGGATCACCATACCGTCCAGCGCACCCCCCAGAAACATGGTCGCACACGATAGCTCCCGGGCCACAGTGTCCTCCACCAACGACCACTCACAGTCCTCCCATCGCTGCAGAGCGTACAAGACGTACGCCAGGTTGCTGCGGATGTGCCCCATTGCGTTGGCAAGGGAACGGAAGTGCAGCAGCGGGCTAGGGATATTGTACGACATCTCGTTCATCATTTGATGACAGATTGGTTGTTGACTTTAAGTTACACAAGAGGTTGTCGTTTACTTGACCCAATCCCCAATCCCTATTTTAAACGTGTTCACATGAACACCTCTGAAAAGACTCTCCATCTCGGGAACAACAATTTATTATTTCACCCCATCCATTTTTCAAGTACGTCAACGAAGTGAGTCCGGAAAGCGGTGATATGTCGTCCACGTCGGTGCCCCCATGTTCAGATGAACCAACGAAGTGAGTCCGTACAGCATGTATTTTTACGATGATATCGATAACCAAGATATTTCCAAAGAAACAAATGAATTGAAGTTTTACATGTTAGCTTAAATTCAACGGCGAAGGAGTGCACTCACGTATACGAGCTTGTGGAGGGGTGCGTGTGGAAGCTGCTCGAAGTCATCAACCGCAAAGATGTCAGTGGTACACTCGACGGAATACTAAAATGAAACCGCTTTCTGTAGTGTACGGTACACCTTGCGGTGTAACCTAATGTTGTCGCGACCACCGGAGGGGGACCGAGTGGTGTCTACAACAATACGAGTTTTTATTCATCAACAACAACAGAGCTGCTGTGGGCAAATGGAAGAGGTCGTCCTAGACCCATCAATTCCATGCAGTGCAGCCTTGCGATTGTGAGAGCAGAAGAGCGATCCCGGTCCGAGTAAATGCATGTTTCTGGAGAGAATCGCAGTCCTCGTACCTCTGGGTACCGCTCGATCGATTTTTGAGAATCGACAAGGGAAGTGGCGAAGCCACCCCTCCTGTGCTTCTCTTGTGCGCCTTTACGTTTATTGTACAACCTTACCCCTAAGTGGTCGCAATCAGCGACCTTTGGCATCGTTTTCGATTTCGTGTGACCAAAACGTTCACCACCCAACCTAAGCTTCACGTCTGCTGAACAAACACTTGGGATCTTGTAAACACGTTCTTTTTCTTTACCCGTCTCCCACGACATAAGAGTCGTTTTGAACTCATCTGTCACAGAAACGTCCTCTTTGAAAATTCTTTTACACGATGCGAACATGGCCCCAGTGGGAACTGCAACTTCTCCCGGTCCAGTAGGCTTCAGTTTCGTGATGGCAGATCCGTAGGCCACGCAAACCTTCATATCAGGAAGTTCTTTCATCATGCACCGCTTGATACCCGCCCAGAAAGAGTCTTTGACCTTTCGTTTTCCAATGTAACGCTGCAAGTTGTCACGGGATTCTCGGCGTCGCAAAGCCAATCTCCACCACTCGTCAGAAAACTTAGCGTAATTTGACAAGTACGCGGAGATCTTATCCGTCCTCGATGTACTCAAAGCTGCTCCATTTTCACGCAGAGACTCCCACATAGGAATCATGTCAGCAAAACGCAGTTCCTTCTGCCTTGTCTGCTTCTTGATACCCGACTTGTGGTAAAATGCACCACGTGTCAGCGTCCATGTCTTATTTTTATCGTCTGCCAAATACGTTACCGTAGCGATGTTGCTCCGTCCTGGGTCCACACCCAGGACGACGATACCCATATCGGGCAATATCGTTTTAAGTGAGCCGTCGTATTTTTCTGCGATCTTGATACCTTCTTCTTTACGAGGCTTCTTACAGGTCTTCTTCAGATCCGAGACAAGGACCTGTACTGTCTTGCTGTACTGCATGCTCAAAGAGACTCCGTCAGTACAGATGCTGCAGTCGAAAACCCACCCATTCTTGACAGGTGGTTTTCTGAAGAAGGAACCTGCGACTGTTTTTTGGGCGTTCACAAGCGTGTTCAAAACAACCCATAATAATTTTATCAGTGAGGTTGCCGAATGCTAAGGAAATCATATCAGACACGTGCGTCTTTGTTTCATTCGGTATGTAGTTCAAACGACGAAAGTCTCTCTTCACCTTAGATAAGCATAGCTCAATAGCATTGAATTCTGGACTGTAAGGAGGTGTGTAACAAATATTGACGGGGTGACTGAGGACCAATTTCTTATGGATACTGGCATTGTCCATTATTACTACTGAATTATTGCACAAACTCAATGATTCAATAAATGCAACGAAGTCCGTCTTCTTCACAGATCCTTTCTTCACAACGAACTCTTTCCTACCATCTGAAAAAACTGCCATCAACAAACTGTGGTGTACCCACCCACCAGTAGTTTTAAAGATAACAGGTTTTCCTACAGGGGAATACCCATAATGTGGCTTGAGACGCTCACTAAACCCACATTCGTCAACTGATACTAAAATTTTCCCAGCATTGATTGTCTCCTTGTACCTACTACAAAATTCATTGACAAGTGGAACTAAGTCCCCTTTACACTGTCCACGGAGTTTGCTCCTTTTTCTTGTAAAACCAATGAGTTTTATGAAACGATACACTGTTTTAGTTGATAATCGTACATTGTGAGTACTTTTGAAAAAAGCAACAACGCCTCTTGCGGTTGTGCATTGAGTTGACAATAAAAACGATTTTAACAAATCCTTATTCGTCTCAAAAAGGTTGCTTACAAATTCACGTCGTTTTCGATTTACACCAAAGCGTTTCCACCTCCACAGAGTAGAACGACTGATGTTCGTAAACACAGAAGTTTTTAACACACCCAAGTCAGCGACCATTCTTAACGCCAATTTTCTAACGGCGATGTCGTACATTTATTTCCATCTGATATATGTTTCATTTTACTGTTCCGCCGACTGTAGAGTCCAACAAGTGGGTACTCGTCGACTGGAGCCTCGACCATTTCAAGTGCTTGCCTGAAGGAGCCTCGACCAGTTCAAGTGCTTGCCTGAAGGAGCCGAGATGCTCCTGTACATGTGATGCCATCACACGCATGTTCCCACCAGCACTTGTGGTACACCCACGTATTGGAGTCCGGGGCGCACTGCTCCGTGTGTGATGTATCATCGTTTGAAATAGACGATTTGCACATGTAGTTGTGGTACTCAGATTGTACGACACCTTGGATTGACAGACGTGCGCATGTGCACAAGAACGAATGGAATCCATACAGTTCATCTTTAAGCTTGAATTTTTGAGATGCATGGATGCCAATGACAATGAATTTAATCTGCGGAGTTTTTGATAGATTCAACATGTGCGACTCTAAGTCAGTAAATGAGAACACCAGTACAGGACGCGGATCGTAGTCAGCGTGCGTCGTCTTTGTGTACGCAGCAATGTTAGAGATCGCCGCAGTCGTCACGACGTCGTCCAGGAACATCTCATTGTGCAGTTTGTAGCCCAGCGAACGAAGTTCCTTGCACAGAGCCACTTCATGACGTGCACAACCACATCCCAAAAAAACAGGTACATAGGCAATGCCTTTATCCATGCATCTTGTCGTTAGGTGCCTTGCAATGCCCTTGATATCCAGTTCTGCGACGGTTGGCGCAATATCCATATCCGGGGGCACAACCAACACACATGGTGGTCGCGGTTGGGGCATAATTGCTGTCGGGCGGGATAGTAAATTCTACGCAAGACCCATTTTAAATGATTATTGCAATTGCATTTATACTCATGCATCTCCAAGCATTGGTTGGAGCTTTTTACACCTGAATGCTTAAACAAAAAGAAAAAGCACCGGAGCGGGACAGTGGAATTGCACAAACTGAGGAGACGCGTCGTGCATGGAAGAGACCGCATCATGCATGGAAGAGCGGGGAATCCAATTTAACAGTGGCTAAAAGCGATTGCGTTCCGATGTGCGTGTGACAAATCTTTCTTCTTCATAAAAATGCAAACACTAACACGCAAAACACATACTTATTAAAGGCGAACCAATAGACCTGTTCAACTGGTATATTTCTGCCGTCAATGGCGTTCTATTTCTAAATGGTGACGTGTGTCACACCGAAATGCGACATGCTGACTATGTGATAGATAAACAACGTTACAGTCAGAGACAGAATTTGTGGGACACCTTTTATTTTGAAAAGTTGATTATGGGTATAAGGAAATGTGAGTGCAATATTGTATCACCATGAGAAGAAGAAGTAGTGTCAGACAAAGGAGAAGGGGCTAAAACGTTTGAGAAGCAGAAGATGGTGGTAAATAACGTCAAGGTCCACTAAGTACTGCACTGTCACAACAGTGTCAAAAGCGCATCCAATGTGGCTATAGTGCAACCTGGAACCTAGACGTGAACTCTGCTGAACCTTCTTCTGCTTCTGATAACGTGGAGCGACCGGATGTATTCTGTGTTCCCTCGCCCCCCCCCCTAAAACCCCAGCTTTCGGAGAGGCAAATGTGGGCGATCAACCAACCGACCCACCTGGGTCAGTTAGCAGCTTACAATTGTTATCCTCTGGGCCAGCTTAAATGCTGAAATACGGGATGAAGGACACGAAGGATTGGGACCTTGATACAAAACCTTTAGCTGACCTACCCAATCAATTGGGTTCAAGGGTCACCGGTAAGGGTGTCCCACAAATTCTGTCTCTGACTGTACAAGTGCCATACAACACATTGTATACGCTTATAAACATGGACGCGTTCTTCGAATTGAGCCAGGAAAGAAAAGATATGCAATTACAGCTTTTAAAAAACGCGTTATACTCCGACAAATCCCCTGGGGATGTAATATAAAAGAGACGGCGGTCTGGTGTGTCGCTATCCCAACACATTACAGCAAGCTCAGGCCAGCCGGGGACAGCAATGAATGACAACTCTATTGGTTTCTGAATGGGGAGCGCGGGCAGATTGGAATCATTTGATGACTCGCGTACACCGGTCTGAGTGTAACGCTTGGGTCTCAATGTAACACTTGGGCGGTGAAGAGAAGTGACAAATCAAACACGGCGGAACGATGTCGATACTCTTGGGGGAACGGGAGATCAACGGCTGCTCATTGTTTGTACTGTCCCCTCCGATGTATGAAATGATTGAGAGTATAAATAAATAATGAGTTGGGATATTATAAAAGGGGACCATCCTGTGCGCTTGCATGCATTGTACACACATGTTTATAGAACATGCATTCGCACACTCGATCATCGTTTCCACTCCTTACGTGTCCCCATGACATTCTTGATCGTATTGCCATATTCTCTTCCAACCCAAAGATTGTATTAGTGTGTAAAACTCTGCACAAAAAATTTTCGGGATGGCCCCTTACCGGATTGATCCAACCACCGCAGCGAGTTGGAGAGATGATGGCGAAAGGGGGGCGCGCCGACCTTCTAGCAGTATGCTTGGTGTCCAATCCTCTTGTACAGGTTCAGGGGGCCCTACAATTGAGGGCGAACCAAAATGAAAACAAGCTTCTCTATGTGGCTGCCAAGGCCGGCCACGCCGATGTCTGCAAGCTGCTTATGGATCCAGAGGCAGCTGGACTTGAGTTCAGGGCCAGGGCGAACTCTAGCTACAGCTTGGCCTTGGTGGAGGCTGCCAATGAAGGCCACTCAGATGTCTGCAAGCTGCTGATGGTTCCACAGGTGGTTGGACTTGAGTATAGGGCCCTTGAGAACTCTAGCGACAGCAGTGCCTTGTGGGCGGCTGCCAAGGCAGGTCACACAGATGTCTGCAAGCTGCTCATGGATCCAGAGGTGGCTGGAATTGAGTTCAGGGCCAGGGCGAACACCAAAGACAGCTGGGCATTGTGGGCCGCTGCGAGGGAAGGTCACGCAGATGTCTGCAAGCTGCTCATGGATCCAGCAGTGGCTGGAATTGAGTTCAGGGCCAGGGCGAACTCTAGAGACAGCAGTGCCTTGTGGGCGGCTGCCAAGGCAGGTCACACAGATGTCTGCAAGCTGCTTATGGATCCAGAGGTGGCTGGAATTGAGTTCAGGGCCATGGCAAACTCTAGCGACAGCTGGGCATTGTGTGCGGCTGCGAAGGAGGTCACGCATGAATGTCTGCAAGCTGCTCATGATCCAGCGGTGGCTGGACTTGAGTTCAGGGGCCTGGCGAACACCAGCGACAGTTGGGCATTGTGGGCCGCTGCGAAGGAAGGTCACGCAGATGTCTGCAAGCTGCTGATGGATCCAGCGGTGGCTGACTTGAGTTCAGGGCCCGGGCGAACTCTAGCGACAGCATCGCCTTGTGGGCGGGTGCGAAGGAAGGACACGCAGATGTCTGCAAGGCTGCTCATGGATCCAGAGTGGCTGGATTTGAGTTCAGGGCCAGGGCGAACTCTAGCTACCGCTGGAACTTGTGTGAGGCTGCGAATAACGGCCACGCAAGATGTCTGCAAGCTGCTGATGGATCCAGAGGTGGTGGACTTGAGTTCCGGCCCGGACTCTAGCGACAGCTTCAGGCCCTTGCGCGAACTCTAGCGACAGCAGGGCATTGCGTGAGGCTGCCAAGGCAGGTCACGCAGATGTCTGCAAGCTGCTGATGGATCCAGCGGTGGCTGGAATTGAGTTCAGGGCCCGCGCGAACTCTGTCAACAGCTGGGCCTTGTGTGAGGCTGCGGAGGCAGGTCACGCAGATGTCTGCAAGCTGCTGATGGATCCAGCGGTGGCTGGACTTGATTTCAGGGCCCTGGCGAACTCTAGCGATAGCAGGGCCTTGCGTGAGGCTGCCAAGGCAGGTCACGCAGATGTCTGCAAGCTGCTCATGGATCCAGAGGTGGCTGGAATTGAGTTCAGGGCCCGCGCGAACTCTCTCAACAGCTTGGCATTGCGTGAGGCTGCCAATGCAGGTCACGCAGATGTCTGCAAGCTGCTGATGGATCCAGATGCGGCTGGCCCCGAGTACAGGGCCATTGTGAATATTGACAGCAGCTGGGTCTTGCCACCAGACAACAAATTTCTTGACCGCTCGCTACGATGTGTTGTTGGTACCTCAATTGGAGACGGCGAAGATGACAATCAGTGCTGAACGGGAGCTGACAACCAAGGTTGACTTTGAGCCACTCTGTGCTGTTCAATCGGCTGAAGGAGAAGTGTGTAGATCAGACTCCACATGCAAACGGTGGAAACATGTCCTCGTCCTCGTATCCAAAAGACACCGCGGCGGCAAGCGCATCCTCATTGTCTACCCCAAAAACCACAGTTTCCGGAGAGGCAAATGTGGGCGATCAACCAACCGACCCACCTGGGTCAGTTAGCAGCTTACAATTGTTATCCTCTGGGCCAGCTTAAATGCTGAAATACGGGATGAAGGACACGAAGGATTGGGACTTTGATACAAAACCTTTAGCTGACCTACCCAATCAATTGGGTTCAAGGGTCACCGGTAAGGGTGTCCCATAAATTCTGTCTCTGACTGTAGGGACATTGAAGTTGACCAAGTCAACCATATTTTGTAACCGATATTGTCAATACAGAGACGGTGTGTCTTGTGACTCTGTGTCTTCAGGATATGCCCCCACCCCCCACTCCCACTCCCAGAGCGACCTCTCGCATCACATGACGGCGGAACATGTGTCGAGTCGAGGCAAAGATAACAAACAACACTTGGATGAGAACCGTCTCACATTAACATATAACAAGCGGCGGAGCCCCTTTCACCTCCCCACAGCGGAGCGACTGGGGGCGACCGGAGGGGAGCCCCCACAAAGGGTCCGCGAGGAACCGAGCGGGTGGGCGACCGGAGGGGAGCCCACAGTTCACATCAAGCTTGGAAGAAGCGAGATCGTCAGCGGTATCGGAGGACACAAGCAAACGGCGGAAAACTGTCGAATGTATCGGAGATGCGGAACACTGTCGAATGTATCGGAGGACACAAGCAAACGGCGGGAAACTGTCGCATCAACACCGTCCGTCAGTCCGTCCATTCATGACACACGGATGCGCGGCGGATTCTCGTCCTCGAATGAAGTGTAAACAACTTTTGATCCATACAAGTCTCGGCATTGTTTTGCTGAGTATGTAACGTTCCCCCAGATGGATGTAACGTTCCGTTTTCAGAGGTGTTCATGTGAACACGTTCGGTTTAAATAGGGATTGATGTGAGCCTCCGGCATTATTCTTCAGTATTTATTTTTTGTTGAAATAATTGTTGTTCCAGAGATGGAGAGTCTTTTCAGAGGTGTTCATGTGAACACGTTTGTTTAAATAGGGATTGATGTGGCCTCCGGCATTCTTCAGTATTTCGTAAAAAAAATGCTTCAAATGCTGTCAGATTGCATTATGTGTACTCTACCTGCCAGTGGATGAAGGAAGGGATTGATCTTGATATGAGATTTGCTCATACTGTAACTTAAGAAAACATGTTTCACTATTAAATTACTATTCCACTGACTGTAGGCTACAACATGGATCCCAAGGTGGAGCAAATCGAACACCCAGACCCCCTCGTCGAATTGATCGAGTCGGTTGGCCTCTGGCTCAAGGAGACGTTCCCGTACTGGGATATGCCAGACTTCACTCCGAAAGTCAACGGCGAGGCCATTGCGAATCGTCCCACGTGTCCTCTGCAACTGGCCGAAATGGCCGAAGTCGGCGACCACATCGCGGTGAAGGCAAAGTCAGGTTACTGGCATCATGGTATTTTTGTCGGTCGTGTGGAAAAAGGCCCTTACATGGTGATCGACGTCTACGGAGATGACAAGGCATTATCGACCATCTGTAATCGGACGCTGAACGCATTCACGAACGGGGGTACCGACTACGCAGTTATACCGTATGACGAGACCATCTCCAAGGAGCACTCAGCTTTGATTGCGTTGCATCTGCAGCAGACCGCAGAAAAACAACGCTGGCACTACAATGCCATCAGCAACAACTGCGAGCACTTTGCGACCCTCTGCCGATGTGGCAGGTGGGTGGGTGATTTGTTCTTGAAAGTGCAGAAAGAGCTGGATGCATTACCTTCTCCCCTGTTGCGTCCTTGCAAAGGGAAAATTTGTTTCATAATATGACGTCCGTTTTGTTCTTTATCGCAGGAAACTATCGCTGCAAGTCATGGAGCTGTACATGTCCATCTTGAACGCGTTGGACCATCTGCCGAAGGACATGCGGATCGTGGGCACGGCAGTCTTGGCGTCATCACTCGCGTCATTGGGGCACCTGTCGAGTCGAGTTGTGTTTGCGAATCTATCTTCATCTTGTTTTGTCTTCTGTATGTCTTCTCCTCTTCTTCTTTTATATTATTTTCCATGCTAAAAAAAAATTGACGCCTTTTTCCTTCCTTTGAAACAACAACAACAATAACAACAACAACTTGATATCATGTCTACCAACAACATGTCTACAAACAACATGTCTACCGATTTCACATCATTCGTGAATGATTCCGGTATATTTACAGTTGTCCAAGTGAATGACCGAACGAAGATCAACAATCAACTCACAGTCTCTCAATTGAAGGACATGTGCAACAAGATAATTTCATTTCCCCTCGTTCCTGCGTGCCTCGCAGACCCTGTCTGCGCAATGAAAAATGCGTACGCTAAGTTTCTCCAAGTTGGGAAACCCAAAGGGGGGGAGAAAAAGCCTTTACAGGCAATGCTTCTCCCTATTGCCGTCGCTGCCGACGCTGCTTCTGCTGCTCCTGCTCCTTCCGCCTTGCTTGCCCTCCCAGAGGACGAATGCATGTCGGAGAGTTCCAGCAGTGGCGGTAAAAGGCGCCGCGCCAATGGTTCACCCTCTGTGGCTCCTACTCCTACTCCTGCTGCTGCTGCTGCTGCTGCTTCTACTTCTACTGCTGCTGCTCCTGCTCCTGCTTTTACGTTTACTGCTGCTGCTCCTGCTCCTGCTGCTCCTGCTGCTGCTCCTGCTGCTCCTGCTGCTGCTCCTGCTGCTTCTGCTTCTCCTGCTGGCTCGTTCTCAACGTGCTCCCTGTCCTCCTCCTTGGCCTCCGGTCGTGTTGGTCGCGGGTCCGTTCTAAAGAACGAGCTTCCTGTTGGATCCAAACACGGTGAGTTTACCATCGTGGGGTATTCCCCCACCCTGGTCTGCACTGCTGTCACCATTCACGGCAACCCGTGTGGTAGAAAACAGGTGCTCTTAAGCAACCCCAATGGTGGGACCTACACCACTGGCAAGTGCGCGCACCTAGCGTGCATGAACCAGACTCCCGCCAAGCGTGAGGCGTACCTTGCCAAGAAGCTCGCTGCTATCGAGCTCTCAATTGATCTTCTATCCCTGACCCTCAGCCAGCTTTAGTCAGTCAGTAAGTTATAGATATAGTAAGTTACTCAGTAAGTTAGTTATTTAGATACTCTTTTTTTGATACATTTTTTTAGAGACGATACGAGACGAGACGAATGCGTAGTGACGCCCCCGAGGACGACCAGGACGACGCCTAGGAGCAGCTCGAGCTTCACCGGGCTGATCTCGCCCGAGGTCGCCAGAGCCCCGCCGGGATAGTCTGCATCGCCAGCGTCACGCCGACTGCGCCCTGCATGGACTGGCCGGCGAAGAACATGAGGGACTGAGGTACAATCAATGTGTATAGTTGACAGGTGATGGGTACTTGGAACCCTCCCTACAGTCGGCGGAACAGTAAAATGAAACATCCCAATAAACGGTATAAGGCGTCGACAGACATTATAGTGTACGAGTGGATGGTCCTACAAAATGGCCCGTCCAGCAAAGAAACCTCCTTTCATGACGCATTGCACATCAACAAAGACCCCGTGTTCTTTTGGGCCACGGTACCGGGGAAGAGTCAATCGCTTAAGTGCGGCTGGTCCTTCAATGGACACTCTCGAAAGTACCGACAAAAGAACGATACGGAGTCTGCAGGATGGAGAGCCGTGATCTAAAAAAGAACCACAATATTCTCGTTAACATCCTGCAATTTGTTGATTCAAAATCGTATTGGTGTTCCACTGCCCCGTGGGTTGCTACACCATTTGGTTACACCGTAAGGTGTGCCGTACACTCCAGAAAGCGGTTTCATTTTAGTATTCCGTCAAGTGTATATAATGTGTCGAGTCGAATCACAGAGTCACATTACATCACATGGCGACCGACCTATCGCATTACATGACGGCGGAACCTGTGTCGAGTTGAGGCAAAGATAACAAACAACACTTGGATGAGAACCGTCTCACATTAACATATAACAAGCGGCGGAGCCCCTTTCACCTCCCCACAGCGGAGCGACTGGGGGCGACCGGAGGGGAGCCCACAGTTCACATCAAGCTTGGAAGAAGCGAGATCGTCAGCGGTAGATACCCGAATGTGATCTCAGCCATCCTGTGGGTGCTGCAGCAGGAGGAGCTTAAATTCAACGGTTAAAATGGGCCGCTTATTGCTACAAAAACAATGCTTTGGATATTTGCAACTTCGGGTTGGGTAAACTCTCTGTCATCATGCTTATCTTTGTCAAATGATCAATTTCCAACCTGAGTGTGCGGCACCAAGTCGCGAAGTGGCTGCAGTTGCTGTTCAGTAAGTGGTAGAGACCTGAGCAGTCCTTCAGATCCTTGTGAAGTGTCAATGCAAGTGTTGCCGTAAATTCCCGAAGGTCTTGTGTGTCTCTCTTCCAGCGCATAACAGCAAGCTGTGCAGCACGCTGGCGGGGCATGGTTATAAATTCGGTCAAAGTCCGGAGCCGGATTCGGGCACCATGCTTTCCTTCCTTCGGTGGACCCCAGAAGTCGACCACAAGGTTCTTTTCCTCCAGCACTCCAGGGAGGTGACCGATGAATATTCCATGGTGGAAAACCTCCTTTCTACCTGCCGTCCGCACAAGGATCTGGTCGCCTCGATTCAGATCCTTGTCCACTTCAGCTATTTCCACAGGGTGCGCTAAAGAAGGGAGCATGCTCTTAATGTCCATGGCGTTCATCGCCCCCTCAATGAGAGCGAATGCGTCTACTGCTTCATCGTGTGGCTTGACGCCGAGGACCTCTGCTACAAGTAGCATTATCCGCTTTAACGTTGGACTGTCAGTGCGCTCAGCCATACAGCTAGGGACATTTGTTGTTGGAGTAAAAATGAACGCATAGTGCTTCTTATGTTTTTTTATTATCAGGAAAGATGAATCGCGGGACCCACGGAGTGGGGCAGGGGAATTCAGCTGCGGACTCGCGGAAACACGTGTCCTAGGATCTGACTTGTCCATCGGAGGAGGACACACGCAAACGGCGGAACACGGTCGAATGTATCGGAGGACACACGCAAGATGCGGAACACTGTCGAATGTATAGGAGGACACACGCAAACGGCGGAATACATGTAGACGGATACAAGTTGGTGTAAATAATCGATTGTTTACACACGTGATTCGAGGGTGCGCAGAAACACGTGTCGTCTCAAGCAGACTTCTGCTATCACTCACTCAGATTAAGGGGACCGGCGCTTTGCGTACACAGGCATGCCCAATACTTGTGTATTGCTGGAGGTACGATAGCCGGCATCATAAAATGACATCCTCGCACCGAGAATGCATATTTTTCTTTTATTCTCCTCATCATCCTCTTCATTCGCACACCACTCTACTCTTTCCTTTCTTCCATCTACAAATAACGCAAAATACATACACACTCGAATATCTATCCCTCTCTCTCTCTCTCTCTTTCTCTCTCTCTATCTTTCTATCTCGCTCTCTCGCTCTTTCCACACGCCACACAGACGGATATGTAAAGCCTTCTTTTGAGATTGGAGTCATTGCCACATCCACGTATGCGCGAAGAAAAGAGTCTTCATCGACGCGATGCCGACACAACCTTGTCAGCCCATTTCAAAGCCAGTCCGCCAACTAGGAAGGGCGCTGGACATGGACAGTCTCGACACAGCCAAGTTTCTTGATCGCCTCCACTGCAGGAATGTCAGCCGTCTCAATGCACTGAGGACGTCATCGGCTACTTCCGGCGATCCACGCGTCTTGGAGTATAACGCATTGCGCCACCTAATTAAACAAAAACACCACACATCCCCATCGTCACGTTTGTTCCTCGTCGCTGTGGAGTACGTCTTCGATGACGGCTGCTTCAAGCGCGCCAACGGGGACGCCCTTGTATTCTCACATGCTATCAACACACTTTTCGTCGTGGAGACGAAAATCCTCAAAGCCCATGCCAAAACTGGAAATGCCATGGTGTTGAAAGCCATACAGCAGGCCACTATGTGCGCGAGTAGACTTTCGTCCTGGCTACCGCATCTCATCAACATTGACATGAAAAACGGAACAACACTTGGATCTGTGACAATTCGTCGTATGATCGTGACAGCTGTGGATCGCGGTGGACGCGTCTTCAGTCAAGATATCCGCAGCCAGGAAATTGACTAACTTAATTAACTCACGTAACTTGATTAACTGAAGGTGGAACTTTGGAAAAACACTGGAGGTACCGAGATTCGAACCCATCAGTGGGCGACATGATCAAGGAATGAAGAAAATTGGCTTAACCTCACACTCTACCACTGAGCTACAACCCCGATGACAGATTAGCAACTAAACAATTGTTTTAATAAAAACGAGTGTAAACAACTTTGATCAATACAGGTCTCGGCATTGTTTTGCTGAGTATGTAACGTTCCCCCTCAACTTTGATACAAAACCTTTAGCTGACCTACCCAATCAATTGGGTTCAAGGGTCACCGGTAAGGGTGTCCCAAAAATTCTGTCTCTGACTGTAGGTAAGCGATCGCCTCTTCCCCGGTACTCGAACACAAAAAATCTACTTAGGCTTAAATGTGCGAGCAGTATGATTCAGTTTGGAAGTTTTAGTGGTGGACGTTTTAGGATTGGATGTGCGCGTGGTGGACGTTTTAGAATTGGATGTGCGAGTGGTGGACGTTTTAGGATTGGATGTGCGAGTGGTAGAAATTGCAGGATTGAATGTGCGTGCGTATGGGTCCATCTTAGAAACGTATTCTTTTGAATTCCATTCGATTTGTTTGGAATTGTCTATGAACTTAATATTTGATATTGCGAGTTTAATATTTGATATTGCTTTTTTCGAGTCCTCGTCTGTAGCGTAAAGAACCATTTGATGGGTACTCGAATGGTACCAGATGTACAATAGATGGAATTTTTCTGTCATTTTGATATTTTTTTCTCCCAAGCGTCCCAACAACTCTGACACATTAACGTCCGGCATGATGGG
Organism: Chlamydomonas sp. ICE-L; assembly: GCA_013435795.1. NCBI lineage: Eukaryota > Viridiplantae > Chlorophyta > Chlorophyceae > Chlamydomonadales > Chlamydomonadaceae > Chlamydomonas > Chlamydomonas sp. ICE-L. Next base: position 1,750,657 of record JACBWV010000418.1, read on the forward strand.
CACGGTGGCATAGTTTATGACTGGATATAATCGCAGCATGTTACAAATGTCGATAATCTCGGACGGACGCAAGAATCGGCACAACAACTCATCCTGGATCGCTTTCGTACCCTTGTACGTCAACAGTTTATCCACATTTCCCCCCCATTTTTGCTTTATCCATTCAATGATATTAATCTTTTGCTGTTTAGACAGTTTAACATTATCATATTTGACAGTGTTCACTTCGTATTTTTTGCGTGCGCTATTGTTTTTCTTAGCGCACTCAGTAAACAAATTTATTCTCTCCTTGGAGCCGGATCCGATTCGTGTGCGGTTCATTTTTAATAAGTGTAACACTTTTTTCTCAAATAATTTTGAATGATATCCTTTCACGCAACGGTTCGGTGTGACAATAATTAAATTTCATGGGAGTTCCTTCCATTCACGAGCGCCCCCATGTCATCCAAATATTTGCTTGCTTGTGGCCATGTTCAGCTGCGGGGGACCTGGTTGGTCATGGGATGGCATGTACTCCACCAGGCGTGCACCTGAGTCCTCGCGTGACACTCCGAACAGGCCATTCAATCCAGCAATTGCATCTTCGCGTTTTACATCGATGTAGTAGTTCTTCACTTGCTGGGATGGTTCCGACTCCTCGAGTCACAGAGAGACTGACTGACTGACTGACACACACACACAAAGGAATGCATGGCATGGGTGGTGAACTTAACAGAGGCTGAACCACATGAACACGGATGGGGAGAGAGGGGCGGGTGATTGACGAAAGTGGGCAGGGGAAACTCTACCGCAACCATACTCACAGGCATGAATGACCTAGACGTCATACCCAAGAATTTCGAGTATTTTCCATTTCAAGCTAAACCATGTCACAGTTAAGTCATTGGTGATGGAACCTACCAGGCTTCGGACGGGGGTCGATGTTTTTTCCACCAACACACGTAATTCTCTTTCGTATTCTTCTTGCAACATTTTGACAGTTCACGTCAAAATTATTATTATATCAATGAAGAAACTCCTTTATGTTGTTCTCAAATAATATGGGTTGCCTGTTCCTCGAACAACACTTTGTAGTCCGCCTCAAGCTGCCGCAAACGATTATCAAAGTCACTCATCCTCCCTTCCCTACATGCTCAAAATTATTTTGGAAATGTGAACGGCCCGGACAGAGCATTTCTGCTGAAGGAGGCCAAAGAACGCTTCAAGACATGCGAATATTTCAACGGGAAACTCAGCACGATCAAGACCCCGTGTTCTTTTGGGCCACGGTACCGGGGAAGAGGCGATCGCTTAAGTGCGGCTGGTCCTTCAATGGATATTCTCGTTAACATCTTGCAATTTGTTGATTCACAATCGTATTGGTGTTCCACTGCCCTGTGGATTTCTACACCGTACACGAAGCGGTTTCATTTTAGTATTCCGTCGACTGTAGTGTAAAAGAATGGTCCCACTTTACTTACTTCTTTACATAAAGAATGGTCCCACTTTACTTACTTCTTTACATAAAGAATGGTCCCACTTTACTTTATTTGAGAACAACACAACCGTGAGAATTTATATAATGCTCGACATCGAAATTAGTCACATACTGGATCGAGTAAAAGCCGGAGAATGCAAATGGGATTGGGGTCACTTGAGTGATAATCCATACCTGACATGGGACGTCGTGTCGAGTAACCCAGACAAACCGTGGGATTGGAGTAAATTGTGCTTAAACCCCAGTGTCGTCTCGTGGGACATCGTGTCGAGTAACCCAGACAAACCATGGGATTGGAGTGGATTGAGCACAAACACCAGTGTAGGCACATTGGAAATCGTGTCGAGTAACCCGGACAAGCCGTGGAACTGGAGTGGATTGAGCTCAAACGCGAGTATTTCGTGGGACATCGTGTCGAGTAACCTGGAGAAACCATTGAGTTGGTATTGGTTGAGCACAAACACCAGTGTAATCTCATGGGACATTGTCTCGAGTAACCTGGCCAAACCATGGAATTGGTATTATTTGAGTGCGAATCCCGGAGTAGCCACTTGGGACATCGTCTCGAGTAACCTGGACAAACCATGGGATTGGAGTGGATTGAGCACAAACACCAGTGTAGCCACATGGGAAATCGTGTCGAGTAACCTGGACAAACCATGGGATTGGAATTGGTTGAGCACAAACCCCAATGTCACATGGGACATCGTGTTTAGTAACCTGGACAAGCCGTGGAACTGGCGTGGATTGAGTGCGAATCCCGGAGTAGTCACATGGGATATTGTCGTGACGAACCCGGACAAGCCGTGGGATTGGGGTAAATTGAGTGCGAATCCCGGAGTAGCCACATGGGATATTGTCGTGACGAACCCGGACAAGCCGTGGGATTGGTGTGGATTGAGTGCGAATCCCGGGGTAGCCACCCTGGATATTGTCTCGAGTAACCCGGACAAACCATGGGATTGGTATTGGTTGAGCACACCCTCCAGTGTAGCCACATGGGACATCGTGTCGAGTAACATGGACAAACCATGGGATTGGTATTATTTGAGCACAAACCCCAGCGTAGCCACCTGGGATATTGTCTCGAGTAACCCGGACAAGCCGTGGAACTGGCTTGGATTGAGTGTGAATCCCGGAGTAGCCACTTGGGACATTGTCTCGAGTAACCCGGACAAACCATGGGACTGGCATTTATTGAGTAGAAACCGCAACATGTTGGTATCCGTCCAAGACGCGTGCCGTTTAGTGCGAAGACGCAGAGCCGCAGCGACTATTCAGGAAACATGGAGACACGTGAATACAAACCCGAGTTATGTTGTGTGCCGACGCAGACTCTTGAAAGAATTCATTACACTCCCGTTGGTGAGTACAATGTAAGTACAGTCAACGGAATACTTAAATGAAACCGCTTCGTGTACGGCACACCTTGCGGTGTAACCTAATGTTGTCGCGACCACCGGAGGGGGGACCGAGTGGTGTCTACAACAATACGAGTTTTTATTCATCAACAACAACAGAGCTGCTGTGGGCAAATGGAAGAGGTCGTCCTAGACCCATCAATTCCATGCAGTGCAGCCTTGCGATTGTGAGAGCAGAAGAGCGATCCCGGTCCGAGTAAATGCATGTTTCTGGAGAGAATCGCAGTCCTCGTACCTCTGGGTACCGCTCGATCGATTTTTGAGAATCGACAAGGGAAGTGGCGAAGCCACCCCTCCTGTGCTTCTCTTGTGCGCCTTTACGTTTATTGTACAACCTTACCCCTAAGTGGTCGCAATCAGCGACCTTTGGCATCGTTTTTGATTTCGTGTGACCAAACCGTTCACCACCCAACCTAAGCTTCACGTCTGCTGAACAAACGCTTGGGATCTTGTAAACACGTTCTTTTTCTTTACCCGTCTCCCACGACATAAGAGTCGTTTTGAACTCATCTGTCACAGAAACATCCTCTTTGAAAATTCTTTTACACGATGCGAACATGGCCCCAGTGGGAACTGCAACTTCTCCCGGTCCATAAGGCTTCATTTCGTGCCTGGCAGATTCCGTCGCAGGACTGGACCGCCGTAACATATGCGGCTCACCACATTGACGAGCGGTCCAAATGCTCCTAAACTTACCAGATTCTCATCGTCCAAGACTCCATTGCTTCTTCAGGGCGCATTTCATTCACGACACACATCTTTTTCACCGTCTGTATTCTGGAGTGGGGGGCTGGGTGATGGAGACCTTGTCTTTTCCTACACGGACAAGATCGTCTTTGGTTTGGACTTCGCGAGTTATGGTACTTCAACCAAGTGCAGTACCCTTCAATTCGCGACTGTCGAGTTTCGTCGCCATCTTTCATAATCAATAGCACGACTTCTTTAATATATAGTGTCCCAAACGTGTTCAAAACCAAACAAAACACCCATAATAATGTTTATCAGTGATGTTGCCGAATGCTAAGGAAATCATATCAGCCACAATGCGTCTTGTTTCATTGCGGTATTAGTTTCAAACGTCGAAAGCTCTCTCACCTTAGCAAGCATAGCTCAATAGCCATGGAATTCTGGACTGTAAGGAGGTGTGTAACATATTGACGGGGTTGACTGACTGAGGACCAATTCCTTATGGAACTGGCATTGTCCATTATTCTAACTGAGTTAAATTGCACAAACTCAATGATTCAGTAAATGCAACGAAGTCCCGTTTCTTCACAGATCCTTTCTTTCACAACAAACTCTTCCTACCATCTGAAAAAACTGCCATCACAACTGTGTGTACCCACCCACATAGTTTTAAAATAACAGGTTTTCCTACAGGGGATACCCATACTGTTGGCTTGAGACCGCACTAACCCACATTCGTCAACTGCTACTAAAATTTCTCTTTCCCAGCATTGATTGTCTCCTGTACCTACTTACTACCAAATTCATTGACAAGTGGAACTACGTCCCCTTTACACTGTCCACGGAAGTTTGCTCCGTTTTCTTTAAAACCAAGTAGTTTAATGAACGAACACACTGTTGTACTTGATAACTACATTGTGATTACTTTGAAAAAGCAACAATCTCCTCTTGCGGTTGTGCATTGAGTTGACAATAAAAACGATTTTTAACAAATCCTTATTCGTCTCAAAAGTTTGCTTACAATTCATTCACGGCGTTTTCGATTTACACCAATGCGTTTCCACCTCCACAGAGTAGAACGACTGATTTCGTAAACCCAGAAGTTTTTAACAACACCCAGTCGCGACTCAGTTTTAAAACGCCAATTTTCGAACGGCGAGTCCGTACTGTCACATGTATATTTTCCATCTCTGACATTCTATTCATGTTTTTATCATGTCTGTTCCGCCGCTGTCGTAGTAGCCCAAAACGCTCTCTCTCGTACAATCATAGGACATTTCAGCATTTAAGCTGACCAACCTCATCCACATGAACAAACAACGGCAAGCGGTGGCGTATCGATGTAGTTGTTTTCGGGGGTAGCTTGTTGCAGGGCTTTGTGGGCAGTTGTTTTCCGGGGTAGGCTTTTTGGTCGCATCCGCATCCTTCTTCATCCATTTGAGTTTGCACTTGTTTGCAGCGTGGTCTAAACGGGTTCTAAGCGTTTTTCATTGGATGTCCAACTGCTTTTTTTCCGACCGGCCGGCTCCGCTGCAACTTGTCTCCCTGACGAGGGTTTCCTTTCATGCGCTGCGCAGAGTAAGTTTTTGCGGTTTTTTTGTTCACTTTTCTAAGGTCAACGGTAGGTTCACTCTTGCATGCATCGGTTGGATGCGTTGCGCGTGTGCTGTTACGACCCGGACTCCGAGTTATCATGCACGGTGGAGGCGAGCTATTCTTCGAGATTAGACGCTGCGTGTCTTCTTTGTGAGCACTCGGGATGTCAAGACGCTACCCTTTAGGAGCGCATGGTCGCTATGTTTGCTTCGAGGTAACGCAGCGCCACATTGTAATCTCTGATATCGTAAGGCCGTTGGATGTAGGCCGCTTCCATCGCCCCCGTAATGTTCTTTGTTTTGTATCACACCCTGGTGTGTGATTGGCTATGTCTCGGTCGGCAATATGGCACAAAGTCGGGGTCGTCTGGTGCGATGCTGGCAGTGGCTACAGTGATTCTTAAGTTGCGGCTTCTCTGCCTTATGCTTTAATTCCCGGACGTACGGTATGCTTTTGTTTAATTTGTCATACGCGTGGAGCAGCGTTACTTGACACCAGTATCTGTGCTAGCATCCCTCCTGTTGGTGTGGTTTCGCGCAGACAACTTACACCTGGGATTCGGCCGTTGTGTTCGGTGGCGATATTGACTATGATCGAAATCCTTACCATCGTGATGTTCGTATGGACGTTGCGTGTGGGTCATTCGCTATTCGGCGAATTGGCCGTTGAATGAATCGAGAGCAGTCAGCGCCGTTCCAATCGTGCAATTGTACCATGGTGATTTTTTGCGTGCGCCTCGATTGCTTCTTGGAGAGACAGAGTGATCAATTATATCGGAATTTTCATTTCCTAATTCGCATTGTGTAGTAGCATCTCATTCGTGCGACTATCCGCTAGCTAGTTTTCATGCCTGTGTGCTTGTTTTTACAACATGTTGCGTTGTTACAGGTTCAGTGATGTGTGCTGTCGCTCATTTAGCTTTTTGCTGCTCACAACTGCACGCAACACTCAAGTCTCCGGACAACTCTTTAGGCTCACTGATACGATTCTCCCGTGAAAGCATGACTTAGCGTGCTATTCCCCCTCATCATTTGGGAGAACTCTCAGTTCACTTCTGCGCGCAACGGGAGATGTACTCCATGAGCGTCATTCTTATGGGCAAGTGCCTCTAAGCTGAAGTCATACTTGCCGACCCGCTCTGTGAGCGGCTATTAGTCATAACGTTGCACGTACTCACTATAAGCTTCAGGAATGTACACGAACGGACAAAAATGTATAATTGCCCGGAGAGTCGGCAACCATGCCAGCCTACTGAATCGCCCTGATAATGCACATCATAAAGGGTGGGCCGTCGGTGATGGGGGGCCACAACAAGGCCATCGCGCGGTGTCCTCCTGCGGTAACTGCGGTGCCAGCATCCTGGTCTAGCGTTGAAGCCCGCTCGGCCACAGCTCATTGTGCGGGGCGGACGGCGTGCACTTGGGCTCTGACCGATTGACAGTGTTTGCCACACACTGACCTTCGCCTAGTCGCGCCTGGCGGTACACATAGGTTTTGGGCACGCAACCCCACCGAAGGTCTGCGACGAAAATTCGACGGTCTGTTTGGTTCCTCATCAGCAGCCCCTTCGCCGTTATTAGTCTGGCTGAGCCTGGCAGCTGTGACATCTGTATGGCAATCGCGTCACAACTGCCCTTTTTTGGTCGCTTTGTCAGAATCTCTCCGGTTCGCCTGGACACGAGCCTCCTCGAACTCGTGCCGCACTAAGTCCCACTTCTGCTGCCGGGCCTCTTTCTTTTGTCTTCCGCGGATCTGGTTCTGGTGAGACCACGCTCCGTTTGGCTAATGTCTTGTGCAGCTCATGGTTACGTCCTGGTGCAGCAGGCAGGGTGTCTTCGCGAAAACGCCTGTTTCCAAGGGCTCGTGTCAGGTTCTCGGTAACCAGTAACAGCCTTGCGAGCATCAATTATTCGGTCACGGGGGGGGAGACGAAAAAAAAACAAAAACCTCTTCCCCCTCTAACGCTTGAACCTTTACCACCTTCGCCGGCCGCACCCTGTCTCAATCATCGTCTTGCATTCCAGTACACGGCGTTCGGACGCGTTGATATAATCGCCTGCTCCGTTTTTTTGTTTTGCAAACATGTTCAACGCCATGCAGCAGCCCCAAGCTTCTGAGTGATAACATCCAAGCCAATGGTCGTTTCCTCCTTCTCTAGCAAGCCGGCTAGCACTGCCGAGGCAATCGCCAGCTTGCATGCACATCACATAGTTTGCCAACGGTAGAATTCTCCCTCACAAAGTGACGGAATCGGCGACACTAGTGATTCTCCTGTGGCGAGGGGGGGGCCGGTACCAACTTGTTTGGGACTCATCACATCGAGCAGCCGCTAAGTGCGGGTGCGTCCAATGGCCTTTTCTTTCGGTGCGTAATAGGCGGTCGGAAGACCGTTATGGCCCTCTGGCAAGACCGAAAGAATGGGACGCCTTTCGGAGGACGGGTCCCCGCTTGTCCCGCACCTTGATTCGGCAAGATCCCAGAATGGCGAGGCTGGTGAATGTGTGCTTGAAGTCTGGCCCCATGCGTGTAATGGTGGGTAGAGGCGAATGTCAGCCACGCCAGCTTCTCTGAAACCACACAAAGTAACCTGCTGCCGTTCCTCCTCTTGGTTGGTGTACACCTACCACCTTGGACATGGCACACTGAGGCACAAAACTTTTCCATTCTTGCCTGCCTAGGTTCCGCAGCATGGTCGATCCCCTCAGTCGAACTCCCCAAAGTCTTCATCGACGAGGCCACAACGATCCCTTTCCAATCTGCATTGAGACACGTGGGGCGATGATCACCAAGTTTCGGCTCATTTTTTTGCCAGGCCGCGCTGCAAGAGTAAACGAAATATGTACAAGTCAGTTAGATTATGGGTTGGAAGACAAGTTGAACAACGTGATGCTCCCGACTGTGATCGGAAGGATTATGTGTAATGGATTTTGAAGTGGTGAAAAGACATGCTTAACACATCATCCTCCCGATTATGATCGGGAAGCGTCACTTTTCCAACTTTGTAGCTCCTATCATTTTAACATGCTACGCACCTGTCAGGATTTCATCACAGCACTGGAATGTTTTCGCCTTCATGTTGTAAGGTGCGCGCTGACTGTTGCCAGGCTCTAGCTGGACCCGACCGGCTCCAATCTGGTGGTCACGGCATGAACACTGTTGTAGGCTGCCGGACATCAGGGTGTGATACATCTGTCCACCATCGGAGACGGTAAAAAAGCGTTCCTAAGGCTCTCCCCTTTTCCACACTGTCAAATCACCGGTATTTACTGCCAATGACAACAATGACCATCCTCTTGTCATGTTCAACATCGAATCCCTGCGGCCGGCCATCTTCTCCTCCTTGTTAGTCCATGACGAGGAAACCCACGACTGCCCCTGGGTGTGTTCATAGCATCGCGAGATGGATCTGCGTGGGCGAATGGGGGTGTGCGAAAATTGCACGTCACGGCGGCCTCGAGAACTTGGACATGATCTCACAGATTGGTTTTGGAGGCCGTCTGTCCGCCAGTGGGTAATTCGGGTCAGTCTGGAACTAGCACTTCATGTCCGTCATGCTAGCTTCCAGGTACTGATAATCTGTTCCTGTTTTTTCTGACCCTTGTCCTGAATCACAGAAAACCACCTGTCGAGAACGGTTTGTTAAGGAGCGGCTTCCTTTCTGTCGCGACCCAACTCAGCCCGTACCCCTCCTCCCACTTGCGGAAGCCCTCGTGTATGGTTAGTCTGGGCATTCAAACGTCATCCTAGGTGGTATCCATACCAATCTTCTCTGCGGTATAGTACCTCCAGCCACCCGGAGAAGACGCTGATGTGCGGGAATCGAAGCATCGGATCGATGCCACCCGGATGCAAGATTTCAGTCTTGCCTTGCCTCTGAAGGCGTGCCTCACCCAATCTGAAGGGGTGTGTTGGTACTCCGGCGGGTTCCGCGTTATTGCCCAGAGGGTGCGATGTGCGTGAAGTCCCCTTTGCCTCAAGGTCAAGTCGGCGACCAGATTGAAGCTAACTTCAAGATCGTCACTGAAATGAAACACCAGGTCGGGACATTATGTTGCTTTGAGAAGCCTGTCGATGAATGGTATGATGACTGACGCCCGGCTGACCACTTCTTTCTTGTAAGGCGTAACACAAGCGAAGCCTTGTATCCGATCAAACGTCGCGAATAAAGACGTTTTTCTTGTCATGATAACGCTTCATGACTAGGGCCGGGTCGGTCCGAATAGTGTGATGAGTTCTCATTATCGAAAGGATACCCTTCCGTCCCTGTTGCGCGGTAAGCCATTATACTTTCTCGTCACACCCCAATTCTAGACACGCTTTTTTCGAAGCATAGGAGTACCTCTCGCGTTATGTTTTCTAGCTCCATCTCTCGCAGTCCGGTTGAGTCGCTATGTTGGTGTTGCGTTTTGTTTCCAGGTACGTGTTGTTTCCAACTGTCACCACTTGTGGCTTCATGGTGACTTACTGGAATCTCCTGCTGCGCCTCCATGAAAGCACATCTGCCCCGTAGTCTTCCATAATCGCTTAGCGCATCAATCCACATCGCAGAAGGGGATTCGCCGGTCAATAACTAGATATGGCACAACCACAGATCTCTCCTGATCATACTCGCAGCATCGTCCAACGCGAGAAGTGAATTTATGTCATAACGCGACATGGCACACCCACAGTCCTCGCCGATCATACTAGCGGAAAAGCATCGTCCAATGCGAGAATTTGGATCGGCTGTCAAAACGAAAAAATGGCAGCACTCACCGTAACTTCATCCCATCATCCCCGATCATGTCTGAAATACTTAAGATATACAACCTGAACCTCGCCAGGCGGTAGTGAAGCGCGACATTGTCCACTTTCGTCCCTTGAATCTTGAAAGCTCATACGCGTGGAATATCACTAGTCGTGCGGTCACGGACTCAGGAAGAACGCCAATCCTCTCTAGTGTGGGGCAGCTTTCATAGTTATCCGCTTCCATGTCCCTCTACACGATGACCGCCCTGCCTCTTGTCCTTGCTTGTCCCGTAGCCTTTTTCCAGGGGAATCGCTGGTGGCAGCTTCCTCGTCGTCCCCCTCCTCGTCCTCCGCATGCGTTTGTGCTGGCGTTAGAGGAGAGGAGGCTCCACGTTCTGGTAGGCGCTCAACAAGTGGAATTCCCCCCCCCTCGGAGGGGGTCGCCGATCTTCTTCTCCCGGGATACGTTGTTCCGGCGCATCGGGGACATGATCGGAAATCCTTCTTGTAGGACGGTCCTTCGTCCAACCACGCTTTGAAAGCGTGGCACGGTGGCACCCCCCTGGCTACAACGACTTCGTCAACTTCTCTCCCCTGACACACAAGTTTTTGCAAGTTGTGGTACTGGTCCTGACTGATGCCCCTTCTCAGTTCCGAGCAGGACAGCCTGCCGTGAAGGTACAATTCACGCCCACAGTAAGGGTAAAACCAAAAATGGCCTTGAGAGTCGTCGACCCCTCAGTCGACTGAGCCGTATCTCTGGTAGGTTTCCCAGAGTGATACGGAGGGAGAGCGTTTCTGAATGGTCTTCTCCTCGTACGGCACTCCTCTCACCTCTGACAACCGTTACGAAGCAAGTGCGTGGGTAATTTCATCTCACCAGGGCGAGATCTGCTTGCCCCATCCTTTGCATGAGGTTTTGCGGAGGCGCGTTGTGGTACCTCTCCTATTAGTGCACGATGTCTCGCCAAACTCCCCTTCACTTGAGATGTTGTAACGTCTGTTCCATCCGTGCTTGGATCAATTTACCCGAACCAGGGAGATACATTCTGTTTCAGGTTTCGTCTTGGGCTGAGTTCCATGACAACTACCTATCCTATGGCCATTCCGTCGGTGTTTCAAAAATTTTTGGGCGAGAGTTCGTGATCGCACTCGAACAGGGCCAACACACTGGATTCTTGCCATGTTATGCTTTGGGGGGAGGAACTTTTCGTGCATTTCCAACATGAATGCGTCTCCACCAAAATGCTTGTCGTGGTTCAGGAAAGCCTTAGCCCTTAGCCAAATCACCTTCGATCGTATGTTCCAAGGCTGTCCAGCTTTCTTCATCTCCTGGCCGGTGATTCGTCCTTTCCGTCTTATCCCCATTACAGTCCTTGCCGTTCTGATAACCAGGTCAGGCTGATCGCGACCCGTATTGTGATTTCTCGTCTTGCGTCTTAAGAGGGCGTTTTGTGGCGGTGCATTCAATTCCGCGCTTTCGTCAGATTCTGGCCCGGTGCACTGAGAGCCGAGGGTGTGACAGAACTATTTTGGAGTTTCAAGTCGGACAACCTCCCCCAGAAAGAATCTTTGTGTTTCTGTATCCAGGGAGTTTTTTTCTTTGCGGCGGTGCATTGGCCTGTCACGCCTGCGACGTCTGGCACGCTCTGCCTTTGCTTCCTCTGGTCGCTAACCACGGTTCTTCTTGGGATAGCAAACTGAAGGGTTTGATAAACATATTTGACTTGTGAGGGTCAAACTTGAACATCCAGTGTCTTTCCTCTCCCGACTATGGTTTCGGGACATTGACATAGTTGATACGAAAGATTGCGAATTTAAACATTGAATACCCATGGCCTGCCGATTATACTCGGAGCGATGACATAGTTTGGATTGGTAAATTAGGCGCAGATGGAGATTGGACATCAAGTGTCCTTCCGATTATACTCTGAGCATTGACCATACTTGATTATGTGGAGTGATTGCGGTAGTTTTGAGCACTTGAAATCTAGTGTCCGTGCTGGCTCGACTATAAGCGTGAGCGCTTTTGACTGCTGTTTGATTAGAAAAATTGAAGGAAGATTGAACATTGATCATCCGATTCCTCGCTCGACTATACTCGAGAGCGTTGACATAGTTCATTGGTAAATTATTGCGAGATTTTAAGATTGATACATTCCGCTGTCCTGCCCGATTATACTCGGGGCTTGACATACTGATTAGTGAACTGATTGCGGAAGTTTGGCATGAACATTCCAGTCGTCCTAGGCGATTATACTCGGGATCATTGACATCACTGATTAGTGAAATGATTTGCTGTAGTTTTGAGCATTGAACATCTTGTGTCCTCTCCGACTATATCGGGAGCATTGCTTAGTTTGGATTAGAAAAGAGTGCGGAATTGAACATTGACGGATCCGATTTCCGCCCTACTATAATCGGGGCATTGACTTTATTGATTATAATTAATGCTATGATTGAAGATTGAACTCCAGTGTCCCGCTGATCATACTCTGGGCTTTTGACATACTTTTTATAGGTGATTGAGTGCGGAAGTTTGAGCTTGAACATCGCAATGTCTCCTCGACTATAATCGGAGATTGACTTAGTTATTAATAAATTGCGAAGATGAAATTGATCATCCGCTGATGTCCCTCCACTATATCGGTAGCTTTGACTAGTTTTAAATTGTAAATATTGCGAAACTTGAAGATTTAAGCATCCAGTTCCTGCCGAATATCTCGGGAGCATGAACATAGTTGATTGGGTCAATTATTGCTGCAGATTGACATTGAACATATCCCAGAGTCTGCCGATTATGCTCGGGCAGCTTTGACATTACTTGATTAAGTGAATGATTTGCGGAAGTTTGAAAGCACTGACATCCAGTGTCTCAAGCCGACTAGTAATCCGGGAGCATTGACTAGTAGATTCGATAAGGATTGCGGAAATTGACATCGACATCCGATGTCCCTCACCCGACTATAATCGGGACGCCCAAGAGGACCGGTATGCAAAATCATGACAACCGCGTGTTTTAATTTGAAGCGATCGACATGACTACGATGCTCAGGAACAGACTTGACTGCAATGGTTCATTCTCCAAACGAGTGACGATTGCGAAGGAGATAACAACAAAACGCCAGGAGCGACGAAGTCCTCCCGCTATAACCGGAACGCCCAAGGGGACGGTATTCAAAATCTGTGACGCGCGTGTTTAAGTTGATGCGATCCGACATGACTTACATGCGGAATAGACTTGACTGCAATGTTCAGTCACGCTGAACGAGTGATTGATTGCAAAGAATAACAATTTTGAAATACTATGAACTACACAGTTGTCGGCGATCTGCCCCTCTTCGGTTGATTGTAGGTGGTCTATCTCGTCGCTTCCTTCCGGCCTTCTTTCGCGGAGCCTGAAGGAAATTGGAAGAGTGCGGAGTTACGCAATACTCCTATCGAATTTGAAACGGCAGTTGCGTCATGACCAATGGTTGTTCGAACGGTGTACCATCTCACACGTACGTAATAGTCAAAAGTACCTGTCAGTTTGAAATTCACCTGATCCGTGTGCACCATAAGTCCGTTCGATAGGTTGCTCCCTTACCGGCGTCAGGCTGAAGGCTCTTTCTTTTGTAAAGTCGAGGTGACCACCTTCCCTGTAGTATCGCCATGGACGAAAAGTCCTTTTACCATCGTTCCCGGACGCGTTCTTCGCATGTCTCACCCACGCGCTTACTTTCCACCAGGGCTTTGTCGGCGATATCCGCCCTTGCCGACGCTAACAAGAAGGGCCACGCATTTTATACCACCATTAGTAGAGCGAAATTGAAACTGGTATGCGTGAATTAGGGCTCCAACATGGCCCCTCCGAACCTAGTAACTCATCTGGCTGGCTTGGATCCCGCAAGGTGAGTGTCGACCAGACAGCATCAGCTCCACACTTGCCTGCATTCGCCGCGAAACCTCACACCAGTGAGTTTGCGAGCGGAACACTGACGGCACTTGTCCAACCAGCAACGACACAAAAATTCAACTGTTTCCTTGCTCTTTGGCGCCGCCTTGGTCATTTCGTCCATGACACCGGCATCCCAAACCCTGCTCACACCCGTGACTTTACTTCCACCACGGTACCAGTCACATCGTGGACGCAGCGTAGACAAATAGGTGGGTAGGCCAATGATTCAGATTATGTAGAGAAAAACCACAGTCCTCCCGATCTCGTAGTCGAGCATTGACAACCACAGCGATAATATACAAAAACCTGTATCGGCATACCACAGTCCCTACCCGATCATAATCGGAAGCAATTGACAACCCAACGCGCTTATGATACAGAAAACATGTACTCGGCATACACCAGTCCTCCCATCATAATCGGGAGCATTGACAAACCCACGAACGCGAATGATACAGAAAACATTACTTCCGGCATACACAACATCCCTCGTGCAGTAGTCGGAGCATTTACAACCCAACAACGCGCGAATGATTACGAAAACCTGTCTCGGCAATACACCAGTCCTCCCGATCATAATCGGGAGCATGACAAACCCAACGCTCGAATTATACAGAAAACATGTCTCTATCATACACACATCTCCCGATCGTAGTCGGACATTGACAAACCCAACTAGAGATGATACAGAAACATTACTCGTGCATACACAACAGTCCTCTCGTCGTAGTCGGGAGCATTGACAAACCCAACGCGCGAATGATACTGAAAACATGTACTCGGAATACACACAGTCCTCCCGATCATAATCGGGAGCATTGACAAACCCAACGATCGAATGATACAGAAACCATGTACTTTGCATCCACACATCCCTCCCGATCATAACGGGACATTGTCCTCACCTATCATAATGGGAGCATTGACAACCCCACACGCGCGAATGATACTGAAAAACATGTCCTTCGGATACACACAGTCCTTCCCTATCATAATCGGGAGCATTGAACACCCACGATAAATGATACAGAAACAGTCTCGGCATCCACACATTCCCCTCCCGATCATAATCGGGAGCATTGACAAACCCAACGCGCGAATGATACAGAAAACATGTACTCGAATACACCAGTCCCTCCCGATTCATAATCTGGAGCCTTGACAAACCCAACGCCCGAATGATATAAGAACAATGAACTCGGAATACACAACAGTCCTCTCCCGATCATAATCGGGAGCATTGACAAACCACACGCGAATGAATTCAAAAAACCTGTACTCGGAATACACACAGTCCCTCCCGATCATAATCGTGAGCTTGACAAACCAACAATAAATGATTCCAAAACATGTTACTCTCGGCAACCAATCCTCGCCGATCGTAATCGGGAGCTTGACAAATACCCACGCGCAATTATACCAGAAAACTGTACTCGCATACACACATTCCTCCCGCTCATAATCGTGAGCAGTCACAAACCAACGCCGCGAATGATACTGAAACTGTACTCGGAATACCACGTCCTCCGATCATAATCGGGAGCATTTGACAAACCCAACTGAGCGAACTGGTACAGAAAACATGTACTCGGCATACACACAGTCCTCCCGATCCTAATCGGTGAGCATTGACAACCCAACGAGCGATGATACAGAAAACATGTACTCGGCAATACACACAGTGCCCTCCCCGACTCATAATCGGGCAGCATTGACAACCCAACGCGCGAATGATACCGAAAACTGTATGCTCCCTCGCATACACACGTCCTCCCGATCTATACTCGGCTAGCATTGCACAACCCAACGTCGAATGCCTACTGAAAACATGTAACTCGGAATACCCAGTCCTCCCCAAAGATCATAATCGTGAGCATTGACAGAACCCCACGAGCGAATGATACGAACACATGTCTCGGCATACACCAGTCCCTCCCGATCATAATCGGGAGCATGACCAACCCACAGAGAAATAATACAGAACAACATGTACTCCGGCATACCACAGTCCTCCCGATCATAATCGGGAGCGTGACAACCCAACCGCGCGAATGATACAGAAAACATGAACTCGGAATTCACAACACAGTCCCTCCCGACATATAATCGGGAGCATGACAACCCAAACGATCGAATTTGATTCAAAAAACAGTACTCGGCTACACACATCTCCCCGACATAATCGGGAGTCATTGACAAACCCAACAAGAGAATTGATTCAAAAAACTGTACTCGGCATCCACACAAGCCTCCGCGTTAATCGGGAGCATTTTGACAAACCCACGCGCTAAATGATACAAAAACATGTACTTCCTCGGCCATACACACACTCCTCCCGATCCATAATCGGGACACTGACAAACCCAACCGCGAAATGATACTGAAAACATGTACTCGGATACACACAGTCCTCCCCGCTCATAATCGGGGAAAGCATTGACCAAACCCAACAGAGAATGAATACGAAAACATGTTACTCGGCATACACAGCGTAAGATCAGTCCTCCCGCTCATATCGGGAAGCCTTGACAAACCATACGGCGAATGATACGAAAACATGTACACCTCGCATACCCACATCCGTCACGCGATCATAAATCCTAGAGCATTGACCAACCCAACCGCGCTAATGATCACAGAAACATACTCGAAATAAGCAACAACAGTCCTCCCGACTCTAATCGGGAGCAATTGACAAACCAAACGAGCGAATGATTCAAAAAACAGTACTCGGAAACACACCGTCCTCCCGATCACAATCGGGAGCATTCTCAAACCCCACAAGACAGAATGATTTCAAAAAACATGTAACTCAGAAATACTGCAGTCCAAATGCATAGCTACACCCATCTGAACTTACTTGACTATAGCCGGGCACGGAATAAAGATTTGCTTTCCATCTTGTTCTGTCCTTCCGCCATAGTCCATCAAGTCGTCTATGCAGAGCTGATAGGGGGACTTCCTACCCTTGCGAAGAAGCGCATCTCGTTCACTGTCCCATGCGACGATACCTATCTTGTGCACGCCTAATCGATCCTCTTCATTACCCACGTAGGTGAAGGTGACATATGGTGCCCAATACAATTTGGAGTCTGCATCACTTTCATCTCTGGCGATCTCGGTAAATCCAAGGGGTCCATCAGGGTTGTGAGGTCCTTCAACCCAACCAATAGGTGGTTGTTGTGGTGGCCCCTCTCTTACCCCTTCACGTGTTACCGCATCAGCTCCTGGTGTACGTTCCTCAGGTAAGTTTTCTGCTGCACGGACTTGTTTAGACTGCTTGTGGACACCACCACCTTTTGGGAGGGGACATGCTACTGTTCGCAAAGCTCTCAACTGTATTGAAGGACAGAGTCCTAGGTTGCAACAGTCGAGGTTTCGCAGGCACTGCAGCTGGTTGTCGAGGTTGCGCAGGGCACTGCAGCTGGTCGTCGAGGTTGCGCAGGCTGGGTAGCTACAGCACCAGAGCGTTAAAGGTTTAGGTTGCACAGGTTGCTGCTTAGGTATTTTCCCGGGAACAACCCTTGAATGGGTTGTTACGAAGTTGGAGAAAATGTCTCTCCGCGTTTGTTTACGACGTGAATCGGTTTGCGTAGGTTGGAAGTTAGGAAGAAGGGGTCTCTTAAAGAATTCACCTCGTCAGGGTCCTTCGGCGGCATAATACCGACATAGCAAGCAAACTGATAGGACCTTGGACAGCGTCGAACTATGGCCTCTAGTTATTCACGTACTGCAAAATACAGTCTTGTGTTCCCGAATTGATTCTTACAGTATTAGCCCTTGCAGTTTGCTAGGCCCGGTCTATGTCAAAGCTCCCGAGTATAGTCGGAAGTTGCTGGTCCCGGTCTAGTCTGCTGGTAGCGGTACAGATCGACCCCGGTACATTTGGCTGGTCCCGGGTTCCGCGATCACTCACCCAACGGCAGGCCCACTGTCGATTCCTTCTTATCATCTTGGCAGGCTTAGTTTCTTTGAGGGGAAGGGGCAAAATGGACGCTACCCCTTCCCCAGGAATTGGATTGGGCATACACCACTGGGTTGAGCCTATGTTGCCGGTACCTCGACGTCGACAACTAGATTTCGAGAATTCCAAGTGGCGACGATGCGATCGAAACCGTGCCAGCCGAAGAGAGCGACATAGTTTACCAACTCTGATACCGTGAATCAATTCGACAAGCTTATTACCTGTAAGTGCAAGAACACATGTCACTTGGTACTCCCACAGGATGTAATTCGCGAACGACGAAATGAATTCGCCGAGCTCGAACCTGCCGAAAGGCAACGTCGATGCTACATCGAATTGAATGCACTGGCAAGCAAGCGGGATCGCAAGACAGGGACAAGGAGTGTGTCGACAAGGTAGGTTGTAATTTGAAATTTGAAATTGTTACATCCGTGTAGAACCGTTACTCACAAAGGTAGGTTGTCAATAATTTGATCTTGCGCCTGAAGCGCCTGATGCGCCTGATGCGCCTAAAGATTTTTGAAATGTATTATGACTCGAACTTAACGATTCTTTTGCTCGTTCAGGATATTGGGCGTTGACGTTTGCAAGTCATTTTATCAGGCTGCATCCGTAATCGGTTCAAATGCATGGCTAGCGATAAGTGGTCAGATCAAAAACAACAGAGAGTAAGTTATCCCGAATTCTCATGTGGTTACAGTGCACTTTGCTTCCTCCCGATTATGCTCGGGACAACCCAATACATCAGGCAACCGTATAATGATCCATTCTACCCTCCCGATTATAATCGGGAGCATCCATAACAATAAGCGACCTAACCTCGTTCCATTGGACCCTGTCTAGGTTTGAACCTGCTGTGAAGGTGAGGAGGAAGAGGAGTGCACCCGCAGTGTTGAGGGACAATTTCAACGCTGCGATGAAATCTCTCGTAGATGAGTTTGGGGAGTCAATGCCGCACCAGACTTCATATGCTCCAGGATCTAGAGGAAGGAAAAAATCTAAGGTCATGCGCCCTTTGATTTTTTTACATTGCGGCATATTTCCAAGCAAGCAAGCTGTCTTTAGGGACATGAAGAAGAACGGCATGGTTCCTCCCAGAACATTATACAGCAGTTTGCGTAAACTATGGCATGCACATTGGTGGAACGTGAAGATAAGACTTGGCAGCCTTTTGCCAAGTGCGACGACTGCGTCAAGTACCGAGCCAGACTCCTGACCACTACGTTTCAGCCAGCAGTTGATGAACTTCGTCAGAGTCAGGCTGTGCACCGTAATCAGATTTCCATTGGTCGGCGTAGGTATGACATCCGTGAAAAACTGTCTGAACAGTATCCGAAGCTCTTCTTGCACGCATCCGCTGATGCAATGGACAACAAGAAGACTAATCTTCCTCAGTCACGCCACTTCTCACATACAAAGAAGACCGCAGGAGGTGAACTTCTAAAGACACGCATCATGGGTGAGTACAAATACAGCGCATGTAGGACATGTCCTCCCGAGCATAATCGGGAGCATACACAGTATTTAAAACTTGAAATGATTACTTAACAAAAAGTAAGTCAACTGATGATAATATTCTCATGCTAATATTCTGACTTCATGTTTCCTTCTATGTTAACTCAGGATTATTATTATTATTATTATTATTATTATTATTATTATTATTATTCTCCCAGGCTTCATTGGTTATTGGGCTTTGCCATTCTACTCGCAGTCCATCAATCTGACTATATCATGCTTCCAACATTTCTTCAACCGGGTCCTTGAAGAAGAGGGGCAGCTTCCACCGTATTGCTTCTTGCAAATGGACAACGCGGCAAAGGACAACAAGAACGCTTTCATGTTCGCATACTTGTCCTTGTTGGTTGAGATGAACTGGTTTGAGGAAGTGTACGTCCATTTCCTCCCTCCCGGACACACACATAGCAATCTTGACCAAAAGTACTCTGTGATCTCGCAAGGGTTAAAGAACATGGAAGTGTACACCCTGGACCATCTGATGGGCATTGTTGGTAACTTATTCAAGAAAATGGGCCCTTACACAAGGCAAGACGTCGTGACCTCTATAGGGGACTTCTCCGCTGTCCTCCTAGACAACGTTTACAAGTTGTTCGGTCATGGCACTAGCACCGTCAAAGGAGTTAATCGCCGTTTACACGCATTCAAGATAACGAAAGGTCCCAACGGGAGAGTCGGTAAGAATACTTGATATACTGATATTTACAAATTAAATGCTACCGTGCGTGTATGTACTGTCTGCACAATGCTCCCGATTATGCTCGGGAGGAATATGGGTGTGCCATGTCCTCATTGAAATTGAAATTGAAATTGTTACATCCAAGAAATATAAATACTCTAGGGACGTGAGATTAAGGACACCACAGCGTACGCAGAAGCTAGCTGTAGTCACCATGTCCTCATTGATTTACATGTACAGTCTTCAATATAAATTAAATGATACAAAGGAAGTTGTACCTAGGACCTAGGATGTATTATCCAAGGGATGCTCCCGAGTATAGTCGGGAGGAATATGGGTGTCCTAAATGATTCACTAATATACAATACATGTTTGCACACCAACAATTGCAGGGGTCTATTACAAGGAGTATGACGAGTCAGGATCTTGGAGAGGACAGTGGGACAATGACGCTGAACCTATTTACGTCCTCCAAGGCTTCCCACTGGTGGACACCAGAACAGTATTTAAGGAAGCCCCCAAGATCAAGATTGAAGAGCTCGAGAATATCGAGGCAAACTGGGCGGCTGTCTGGAAGACTATTCATAACGAGAAGCCCGGAGGTGACGTCCTTGCAGGCCACATGGCCGATGGTCCTGTACAAACCGCCGGTGACGACCGTGCAGGACCCGTAGCTGATGTCCGTGTACGACACGCAGCGGAGGACCTTCTAGAACCAGCAGCCGATGACCAGCAGCCGATGGATGAACCAGCAGCCGATGGCCCATCCCATGCCCAGTCCTTCAAACATATTGCCGAGAAGCTTCGTGAAACTTGGGAAGCCAGCAATAAGTGGTGGACTGATTTCTTCAACGTTGAGAAGAGTTATTGGAGCACTCAACCAGATGATGCTGTGACTGGGGAGTACCCGAAAGACCAACATTTTGTCGACTTCCCATCGGAGTTGTCAGCAACCAGTCGTGTTCTGACACAGTCTGAGAAATCAATGGCCAAGCGCTTGATAGCAGCATTGGATGACTTGTTCATGGATGTGTCAGACATTTTACCTGCAAGTAACGAGATTGCCAAGACTATGAAGGTCGCACACACTTTGGAGACTAATATGGAAAGGCCAGAGGAGGAGGATGTCTTGTACTTATATTCTTCACAAGGGACGAAGCCGGATAGAAGAATAGCCTACGAGCCCACTACTGATTTGGTTGTTGGTCATGTCGCTGTGGTCAAGGTACAAATGGATGACTCTAGCGGATTGAGAGGATGGGACGTGGTGGAGGTCAAATCACTACCAGTGAATGGAGAAGTGGAATGTGTGTATTTAAAGCCCTTGTACTCTGGGGCTCAGAAGTTGGTGTACACTGAAACACAATACCCAACTTGGCCAGAAGATTGGATGGACCACAAGCTTGTGCCTATTACCGTGGGGGTTAGGAGAAAAGCAACATGGACGGGCGATATTCCCATTGACGCATTTCAATTTAGCTGCGAACCCACCAAGGGTATGAAGATCCAGAGAAAGTACCACACAAGCATGCTCCTAGCTTGTCAATCCATTGAGAAGGACACCAGGGCAGAGGCTGTGCAATCGGATGGAGACAATGCAGACATTGCTGAGGAGGAGGAGATGGAGGAGGAGGAAGATGGGGATGGGGACATGGAGGAGGAGAAGGAGGAGGAAGAGGAGGACGAGGAGGGGGGGGGAGGAGGAGGAGTAAGATGTTTGACACATAGCCGTTTTTTACTAATGAATTATACTTACGATTTTTATTGTAAGATGTAAAAGCTGAATTCTGCCTGCCGACTTATAAC
Source organism: Chlamydomonas sp. ICE-L (assembly GCA_013435795.1). Taxonomy (NCBI): domain Eukaryota; kingdom Viridiplantae; phylum Chlorophyta; class Chlorophyceae; order Chlamydomonadales; family Chlamydomonadaceae; genus Chlamydomonas; species Chlamydomonas sp. ICE-L. The sequence goes on from JACBWV010000418.1 coordinate 1,772,473, forward strand.
CGTCCCCTTTCCCTTTATTTCTTACAATTATAATTGTAAGACACGAATTGATGTTAACACCTTTTGTTACAAAATATGGCATTTCAACGTTGTAACATTCGCAATCTGTACGTTTCTCCGTCTTTCAAGCTCATTTCAAGCATATTTTGTCAAAATCGACTACAATCTTACGATTTTTATCGTAAGATTGCATTTGGAAAGCATCAAAAGACCCCCAAAAAGTGATCGTAAGATTGGAAATCCGTTGGGAAGCAGGAACGCCCATTATATCCGATCAGTCGCTTTTCGGTGACCGTGACGGCGGTGGCGTTTGGGCGCCGCCCGAGGAGAGATTCGGCGAACGTCTCCATTGCCGAAATGCGCTCCTTCTCGTCGTCTGAATTAGGGGACAATGTCAGACGCGTCCTAATTTGTTGCGCTCCATCTCGAGGGAAACTCCTCCCAGACACGTCGAGCGTATCGGACACAGGCATGGCGGGATACCGGGTACGCATGAGATCGATCGCGCGCATGGCGATGCGCCTGTCAGGGACACGATAGTGCTGATGTCTAAGGTGGGTGGACGGATGCACGTAAGATGCCTCAAGTTCCGTTGCATGCCCGACGCCAGAGGTGGGACGCTTACCGACTAGGGCAGACAAAGCATCCCAAGAGACCTTGTCGATCTTCATGATTGGAAGGTATTGTTGAACGTCATTTACACAAACCCCATTTATACTCTGTTACGGAAATTTTAAATTCCAGTAAAGGTAGTAACAGCATCAGCAGCAGCACAACATGAGCAGCAGCAGCACAGACAATGTGCACCTTCGAATGGTGGGAAACAACCCTGTCATACACACGGAGGCACCCACCTTCGGGATCGTTATGGACCCAGCTATCGCTACTCCAGGAAACGCAGCTCTCGCTCTCAGGCACGGAGACGACGTCTTCTTCACAGCAACCGAGGTCGCAGACGGCAAGCACAGCGCAGTACTGCGAGCGGGCGATCCTTCGCATCCGGATGTAGGCGCCACCCTTACGCTGGGTGTCCAATCGAACGACGCTCTTCGCATCTCACAGACGGACGTTCTCTTCCGAACCACCGCACACATGCAAAGCAACCTGATCGTGAGAGATAGTCTTGTTGTGCAGAACGGGGCGATAAGCGCTACAAACTTCGACAACCTCGTGGACGACTTCATAACCAACTCCCTCATACTCCCACCGACAGCCAACGCTCTAGCTACCGCGTATGTCACGCTCAGCAATCTCATCGTATCGAGGGTCGCATCCGCATCCACAGGCGGTGCCAACAATGAATCGTATTATGGGTCCATGATCCCCACCGGCTCCGAGACCATGCAAATGGGGTCCATCGCGTGCGCGGACGTCGTCGCAGGATCGCTCATGGCGTACACGTACTGCAACCTTCCTGTGGACTTCAGATGCGCGTACATGGACCAACCCCGTCCGCGTACGCCCTCAACATGGCGTACGTGCAGCTCAGCAACTACGTGCAAACGAAGCTCGCGACTCTGAACACGACCCTATCCGTCATGGAAGGGTATGGTGGAAACACGAGCACTTCCAACAACAGCATCCAACTGCCCTCCGACGGCATGTGGCAGACGGACATGTGGCTCCAGAGCGCAGATGGAACAGACCGCATGTTATTCCACACCGGCGGGGGAACTGAGTTCCCCTCTCAGCGCTACACATGGCGGGCGCAGGAAGTGGGGGCTTCGTTCCTTGACATAGAGCCAGGCGTGGGGATGACGCTTCACGAGGGCACGCTGTTCGCACCCAGCGTTGACGTCGCAGGCCCGCTAAGCGTAGCAGGGAGCCCTGTGGTGTCGGGACCGGATGTAGACTTCAGACAAGTCGAGTGTCTACGCATCCCGACGGGCAACGTGGAGGCAGGCACGGTGTTCGCTAACCATTACTGCAACCTTCCAACGGCCTCTTCCTTGCAAAAGGGGGTTGTACAAATAGCGGCGTTGAGAAACCAACTTCTAGATGCGTACTCCTCGAACGTTGCAGTATCGGCATCCCTCTTTGCCGCAGTCAATTCGAATATTGACATTCGCGTGACCAACGCGACCGTACTGGTAACAGAGGCGTTGTACGCAGCCACGGAGGCGTACCAACGATCGATCAACGACACACTGAGTATCGTGCGAGACTACTACACGAACGAACCCGTCGAGTGCATCAAGATGACGAATCACGCCTCAAACGCAGGGGACGTCATGAGTCTGATGCTGATCAACGACACAGACGAGAGCGTCAAACTCAATATATACCCTGATGCGGCTGGATCCGAAGCATCGCTTGTGGCTACTAAAGGGTTAATGATACGCGGGTCAACTGCCGCGGAAATAGACATCGGATCGGTAGTTCGCGTGCGCACCGGTCCGGATGCGGCGAGAATCATACCCGAGGGTCCCGAGTTCGCCCTTACACCCGGATTCGAAGCGACGTCCTCGTCAACATATGCACCTGACAGTTGGTCTTCCCCCTACCAAGCGTTTTCTGATACCCCTCTCGCGACAAGCTGGATATCAAAGCTGGGATCCTACACATCGGACTCTGGTGCGCCGACTAGCGAGTCCGCGTTCACGAACACTCTGTCGCTGGTGGGAGATGCCCCAATATCAGTGCATGGCGAGTGGGTGCAGCTGAATTTCCCTAGCGTGCTTTACGTGCACTCTGTGTTCATCGCGTGCTCTTCCATGAACTACATGCCGGACGACTTCGCGATTCTCGGGCTCCCGGAAGGGGATGCCGGTTGGCGCAATCTCTATTTCCGTGCGTCGCAGTCGCCCTTTTTAGGAAGAGGGGAAGGGATGTGGTACACGCTCCCTAGAGGTGCAGGTATCTTGCCTCTCGTCGCTGTAAGGTTGGTGGTAACGCGTATGGCATCTCGTGCCACGCTTCCCGGTGTCTTCTCGACATCCGTGCAGGTGGACCTAGTGCGTTTCCTAGCGTCAGAGTCGGTGCTTGCATCGGACCTTCTATTTTCAGTAGGAGATGAGGTGGCCCCGACACTGAGTGTGTCTCACGCGGGCTCGGTGGGGGTGAGGTTGGTTGGGACGCCATCGGCGGCCTTGCATGTTGGAAACGCGTTAGAGCCTCGCACAGTCGTCCTTTTTGATAATGATCCTTACCTTCCTAACGAGCACGAGTTTCGCGGGTTCGGGATCTCACCTGCGGCACTCACGATGCGTGTAGAGGGTCCCGAGGCCTCCTTCAGTTTTGAGGCGGGCAGATGCCTCTCCAATTCAGATGAGGTGGCGAGCATCTCCGGCTCGGACGGAACGCTCAGCACAGGAGGATCTCTACGTTTCGCTGGAGAATTCAGACACACGTCCTCGCAACACGCCTTTATCATCGATAACGGGGACTTCATGGCTGGCCCTCTGGTAATGCCAGAAGCCCACCGGGACACGGTCCTGATCCGCGACTCCAACACTTACGTAACCATAGGAGGTCGTCTATCGTTCGTAAATAACTACGGAAGTAACGTGGACTTGGACTCTGCAAGCAACCTGGACTTGGACTCTGCAAGCAACCTGGACTCCGTGAACAGAGAGGACTCGAACGCTCTTCTTGTACTCGACTGGAACACTGTTAGTTCGCCTTGCGGTCACGGGATGCTGGGCACACCCGAGGTTCCTTGGGCATCCATATCCTGTAGGGATCAACTGTACTTACAAGACGGTCGTCTCCTCGGCACCGCCATCTCCGACCTGACGTGGAACGATGCATCGCTTCCGATGGTCGACCGCAATCACGGTCTGCCATGGGCGGATGTGCATGCGGGGCATAGGTGCCATCACATAGGTTCATCCTCGACGCGATTGGTGAAGGATGAAGCGAGCAGCCTTTTCAATCTACACTTACCAGGAGAAGTCACGCTCGCGATAGGCGGCGCGGACTCCGTCCTCGGGTACTCCCTTTCTTCCTCGTCATCGCGGCACGTCGTCGTAGACATCCTCGTCGCGGCCAGCGGTGCGATCCGGGTCGCTGTATTGCCTGGAGACATCTGGACGTGGGAGGAGGAGGACCCGAGAACGGAGGCCGCCGTCACCCTCTGGCGAGTGAAGTTGGCGGACAAGTCCCCCTACGTAGAAAGCATGGAGGCCGTACTGGAGGTGGTGGTCGCTGATGACGGAGGGGGCTCCATCATCGAGGGTAGCGATGGCGGAGGGATCTGGGAGACAGACCCCGATCACCTTGTGCTGATGTTCAAAACAAGAGGAGGGTACTACGGAGAAGGCCTAGTCCGATGGAAGAAAACTGGCGCCGCACACCCGTTTACTCTGATCCCTCCAGCGAACACTTCTCTTCATACAAGCGTCGTTCTCTCGATATCTTTCGATGAGGTCAGTTGGGGGCGCGCTCTCGGTACTTCCTCCGCTGCATACATGGACATCAGGGTTGCCTGTTCGTCCGATTTGTTCGTGTTGAGCATCCAGGCAAGTGGATCCGTTTGGGTCAGAGACTGCGTCATTGCGTCAGCTTTGGTGGTCGACGACGTCTCCCTTTCCGGTGACGGGGGCGTCGTATGGGCTGTTTTGCCTGCTGGGGCAAGCGATATCGTATGGTCGAGGAAAGTGGGTGCTGCTTTATCCGTCGATTGCCTATTCGACGAAGAAGATGAGTCGCTTCTTGTGGCCCTGCATTTCGGTACGTTTTCCACACATTTCGAGATGGTGACGTTTGACCAGTCTTTGTCCTCATCGGTCGTATCACTTCCCGCGTCTGGGGAGAACGTGGTGGTAGCATCCCAGTCCTCCCCGAGGACACCTGGCAACGCGCTCATGTTCAGAGGTATGTGCAACGCCGTGCTCGGAACGTACTCGGATGTGCGCCTTGCAAGTTCGCTACTCCTGTCGATTCGTGGTGATTCATCCTTTCCTGGGCTAGTGTGGCTTGCGGGATCCGATCAATTGGAGGTACCTGAGAACGCTGTTGCAGTGATCGGTTGCGATAATAACAGAAGTACTTGTACTTCAGCTTGGATGAATGTCGTGTCCCTGCACAACTGTTCGTTGGACAGAGCGATCATAGCGGCGGGCATCGCTGATTCTGGGTTGTTCATGTTGATGGTATCTATTAATGATATTGTAGATCCACGTGCTGTACGGATAGGATGCAGTAGCAGCAGCTACAGCGGCAATCGTTCATTTTCTATCGAACACTTATGTTCCGGTACCGGTGGTGGGGGTGTTCTGGCATTGCAGCTTCCCGGTCATTCGTCTTCTCTCAAGCTCCCTGGCGCGGCGATGGAGGCGCTCGGTGGAGTGTACCTGTCCGGGAACCGGCAGGTTTTTTCCCCGTCTGTGGGGGGCGCGGGCCTTGTGTTGGCAGCCCCTGACGCGGACGTTGGAATCGTGGCCTCGGGAGATGTCCACCTTCGGAGCACCTTGGGGAGAGTGCGAATTTCCTCTGATATCGTGGCCGAGCGGGACTGTCGCGTGCTGGGAAGTTCGTGTTTCCTGGGTCCCACCTCGTTCGAGGCTCCCTCCGCTTTCAACGAGGAACTTGTCGTGGATGGCGACTTGTTTGTGAATCGGTCGATGTCGGTACGTGGTTCGGTATTTTTAGATGGCCCCGTCTCCATGGCACCTTTGGGTCCACCCGTCCGGCTTTCAGACAACGCGATGACCGAGGTCGGTCAGATTGTTTTCAGGGATGACGGGCGCGGCTTCTCTCTGGTCGGAGGGACTTATGCGGACGATGAGGACCCGCGTCTATTGTTTAAAGGCTTATCGCATCCGGACACAGCCCAGCGGTACTACGGGCGTGCGCAGATGGGCGAGGTCGGGGGGGGGCAGAGTCTGGTGGACGCGGCGTGGGTGTACGCAGACGGTATGGAGACGCGCGACCGCACCGTTGGGACGTTCCTGCGTTTGTCCGAGTCTATAAAGTTGCACGCTGGCCAGAAGTTAAGGGCTAGCGTGGACGCTTCTGGGGGGGTGCTTGTGCTTGCAAACGACGGTGATTCGCGTTTCCCACTGACGGTCAGTGGAGATGCACCGTCGGACCTCGTGCAGGCGGCGTTTGGATCCTCTATATCGAGTCCGCCTGTAGCTCCGTTGCCGAGTTACACGGGAATGCGTTTGGAGAGCGGGGGTGGGGACTTGGTGATTCTAGGTGGCGAGGGGGGTGGCGTGATCCAGGTGTCCGACGTTGGCGTCGCCTTGGATCTGAACCCTGCAGGCGGTCTTGTGCGTGTGAACGGTGTGCCGATTCAGTCCACGTCGGACGGGCGCCAGAAGACGAATCGCTCGGATCTTTTGGGTACCTCTTCTGCGGACATTTTGCGGAGGCTGCGTCCGTGCACGTACACCCACCGTGGCGTGGTGGAGGCGGGGTTCATAGCACAGGAGGTGTTCAGCGAGGTCCCGGAGATGCGTCACCTCATCTCACTCCCTAGAGACTTTGAGATCGATGACGACAACACGCTTGGCAATGCGCCGGTCGGGTCAGTGGGTTTGAACTATGTAGGCATTATCGCGTACCTAGTGAGCACGATGCAGGAACAAGCAAAAAAGATCGAGGACCTCCAGGCGAGGATCTCACACGGCGTTGTTGTCCCCGGACGTGAGTCTCGCGAGATTGGAAAGCGATCGACTTGAGCAGCTGAATGTGGGATGAATGCTCTTGGGCGTTCATTCGGAAAAATGTGGGATGAATGCTCTTGGGCGTTCATTCGGAAAAATTGTAATGTACCGTTGAACATTATTTGAGAACAACTGTATGTTTAAACGAGTCAACTGTTGCTTCCTTTTGGGCTTTGTGAATGTCGCGTGGCCACAACGTACATCCAATCGTCGTCAAATTGAAACTGTACCGTCCCACGATATTTGAATCGTGTACCTCACCCTCCTCGTATTCGGATCCGGGGAGAATGACTCTGCACAATTTGGGGAACTCGAGATCCCCGTTGGGACATGATACACGAGGTCCGAACCGTAATTGTGACACACCCTCTCCCCATCCATCAGTCAGCTGCCCCTTAACGTAATTCAACAACTTGACATCGTCCACATCCATCCTCGAGGGCCTCCAATCGTCCGGCATTTTGTTTTTCCCAAAAGAAAACATTCCTCGTTGGTGTTTCTTCCGAGTCTTCGAAAAGCTCAAGACGATCTCGACGAACATGAACCCGTTCGCGACAGGTTTTAAACGGGCGTGCTTGAAATCGACCGGCCACATACCCATCGAGTTAAGCAGAGGGACCTCTTCGATCAGATGCTCGAAACCGAACGATTTCCATCGTTTTTTTATGGACGCGATCGCTTCTCTCGGAACTGGGGTGGGTGTGGACAAACCCAGGTTGACGTCAGGACGGTGACATTGCACGTCGTCCAACACGGCGGGGAAAGTCAGCGTAATCATTGGCACACACGATCAGAATCTAAAATACGAAGATTTTAAAAAATCACTGACGTGTTGTCGCGTTTCTCTTCTGCACTCGAAGGTTGCAACAAAATGTCCGGTCCGACTTTTCTGAGAAAAATCCTTTCGGAGAAAAAAAACATTTCGGAGAGCATGACAAATAATGAATGGGACGCTTCGCTGAAATTTTCGCCGTGTTCATCATCGTGATCATCATTGTAGGGTACCTCCGCGGATTCTACAGCGAGGTCTTGTTCGTGAGCTCGGACGTCGACGGTCGCGAATACCTGATGCGTCGGCTGCCCGACCGACAGAACGCGGCGAACCTCATGGCGCGCATCAACTCGAATCTTAACAAGCTGGTTCAGCATCTCGTGGCCAAGTACCCGAAAAACCCGGTCGTGCGCCAGCTGTACGATAACTACAACCCAGACGCTCTCTCGGAGGGCGGGGCGGAACTTGGGTACACATCGTACTCAGTAAACAAGGGTGAGAAGATCGTATTGTGTCTGCGTCAGCGTGACCACGAGCTAGTGGAGGAGAACATCCTCATGTATGTCGCGATCCACGAGCTGGGTCACCTCGGGACGGACGAGGTGGGACACACGCCCAAGTTCTGGTCGAACTTCAAGTGGATACTGGAAGAGGCGATGTCTATCGGGCTCTACACCAAGGTCGACTTTGACAACGAGCCAAAAAAGTATTGCGGGATCAACATCACCTCATCCATCGTTTGATGGTTTACAGCGTTCTTGTCTACAAAAAATATACATCGAAAAATAATGAGTCATCCGGGGTACGCGCATGCATTGTACACGGTCCTGTGTGTCACCTTCCTGATCGCGTGGATTTCCACTTACATATTGAGGTCGAAGACAAGCATCAAAGAAGAGTTGACATTGGAGAACGTAGGGACCACGTACGCCGGTTTAAGGAATGACCTTGGGTTCTCGATGATACAGCCTCTCATAATGTTAGCGATCGGGGCGATCGTTATGTCAATAATGCACTCGTTTGTCTTCCCAACGCTCGTAGGAAACGATAACGAGGCCATATTTTTCTGCGGTTTGAATCTCATGTACCCGCATTTCAAGTTGTGCATCTCGCACTTCATCCGCAAGATCTATGATGCTTTGATACTCTTGGGGATGTGGTGCATGCCCATACTAATGTACACAGTCCCAATGGATAAGTTTGTCATCTGCATGCTCTGGAGCAGCCTCTTTATCGTCATTGCGTCTTTCGCGAGTAGCTGATGGACCGGTCGTTGAAGAGCCAGTTCGCAAAGGCGCCCTGGTCGTTGGGGGCGGCGACAGTGTAAAACTGACGGAAGCCGGAATTACGTTTGAACACATCGTGTGGCTCCTGCCATTTATCGCCGTGGAAGAGTTTGTCAACTCGCTTTCGGACCGACGGACGCGTGATGTCGCAAGGGGGACGCGTCCCTCCCACCAGCACTGCGCCCATGTCACCGATTGCAGGATTCATGAATGGGTTCTCTTTCGTGGGCGCGCGACAGATCCTCGCCGTCTCGGGGTCACGTTCGAGACCCTCGTTGCGCATCATCTCGATCGTGTTCGTTCGCTGGCCAACGTCAAAACGGTGGACCGCGGCGGTCAGCGCACCTGTCAAAACAGGAATTAGCAGCGCCTTGGGGGAGGCACAGAAAATGCACACGGCGATGCCGTAGTATATGGAGAATCTGAACAGTGCGTTAAGCTGCTCTGTGAGGAGCATCCCTGGAAGGGGTACGAAACTGTAGAGTGCTTCCGACGTGCCCATGAAACTGCGTAGGTCATCGTGCCATATGGTTGTGGTTGCCGCATTGTCGTTCATGTTGATATAGCAACTAAACTGCTTTACATGTACTTGACAAAATTACTTGGGGACCCCATACTTGACGGGGCAGCTCGGGAACTGCTTGGCGATGGTCATGGCGACACTGGCGGTGCTCTCCGGTGTATGGAGAGCCTCGCCAAGTACGACATTTAGTGTATCGGTTTCGGTTTGGCTTAACTGGACGTTCGAGACGCCTGGAATGGCCCTTACCATGTCCATCTTCTCATCCGTCATTGCGTCACACAATGTAATTGAGATAGTGATAGAGGAGGTCATTTTCAGTTCATACAATTGTTTTCAAAATAAAATAGGATTGTTTTTAATCAGTAGTGAGTGTACGAGGCGGCGCCTCCTCCATGACGACGGTACCGCATCCCCATTCCCAACTTTACGAATGTCTCTAGAATGAATATGAGCATGACGCCTGCTAACACAAACATTGCGAGCTCCATCAACGCTTGTCTAGGCTTCGGGGACGTGTCCATTTGTGGATGAAAGAATCCTTCGACTGGATTTTTACTGCTTTTAGGCAGGCGAGCGGATGTTATTGGGGGGGTGGTGGGCGGCTCATTGTATGAATCTGAATCGTTGGCATCGTCATTAGGATGATCATTGTCCGATTCGGAGTCAGGATCATCATTGTCGTATTCGGTATTATTGTATTTAGGATGCTCTTCAATCTTTTCTTCTTCTTCTTCTTCTTCTTCGGCATGAGATTTTCGATACTCTGTGTCTCGTTGGTAAATGTCCATGATGTCGTCGAATGAGGAATTGAACCCCTGTGTGTACATGTCGCACAACGGACTAGGGTTCTTGTCAAAGACGCACGCGTACGACGGCGTCTTTGATTTCGCAATTGATTCCGCATCCTTTTTCTTCTTCTTCGGAAAGCTGCTCGTCGTCTTCTTTGTTTTGTAGTTTTTGGTTCCCGGAGCTCGCTTGTCCGTGAAGACACGGTCGTGGTTGTTGTTCCAAACCTCGTTTAGTGGGGCTCCAGTCAATATGTACGCGGACATGTATGCTTGTTGAATGGCTGGCTATTACATGTTCAAACATAACACTTTTTTTGGCACGCGACAAACAGATCTCCATGCGCACTTTTTGACAAAAATATTGTGGTTTGAAGGAAAGAACACATCCGCATGGAGGCTGCGCTTCTCCTTATCGTCGCAGGCGCAGGGTACATGCTTTCAAAGAGACGCAACGAACCGGGAAGGGTGCCGCTAGCTGTCTCCCCGATGACATCATACACGATAAAGAAGAGACCCGGCACATTCCGCAAATCATCATCATCATCAATGCCTATCTCGGTTGACGCGTCTGACGCGGAGGCGCGCGACCGACCATCCGTTCAAGACCCGTACCACTGCACACGCGTGCAAGATGTCTACGCACACGAAAAGGAGCTCCTCATGCAGAACACATTCAGCTCCTCAATGACTGGCGACCGCATGCCAGCTACGCACGGCAACATGGTCCCTTTCTTCAGAGGGAGCGAGCCTCCAGGATCGGCCACAAACCGAGGACACGAGATGGAGAACTTCGTGGGCGAGAAAGGCTCCCAAGACTTCACATCACTAAGTGGTGGAAAGCGAGAAATTCAGCAACTCTTCAGGCTTACAGAGGCGAGAGTGGACGTCCTGCGTCCGCCTGTAGGCATTGGGGGATCCGAGTACCGCGACGTCGTGCAATTGCCACGCAATCGCGCTAACGAACTCCCTTTCGAACAGGTTCGTGTTCAACCGATCCCAGAGGAAAAGATGCGCGAAATGGGGGGTCTGCGAGCGCTAACAGTGGACGACATGCGTCCTCTCACGCGTCCCAAACAGAGCTTGCCTGGACAGATTATCCCCGGGTCGTCCACATCTACTGCTACGAACCGACCTAAGCACCAACCCATCAACACTCAGACTCGCCCCCCTCCTCTCATCCACGAGCAGAAGACCACCGACGACTTTCTGCGCACCGGTGGCGCGTCCGGGTCTCAGCCCGGGTACGACAAGATCCGCATTGTCGACCGGCACACCGAGCGTGAAACGATGCGTTCCGCCGACCTGTACAAGGGTGCAGCTGCACCTGTGGGCGTGCACCGGATGGAGGACCGAGGAGGGTCCCAACGGAACCTCATCTTTCGAACCCCCCTGGGTGAGATGTCGCGAGGGCCTGCCACGACGACGGTCAAGAGCGTCACTGACTACGGTCGAAGCGGTATGTCGGTCCCTGGCAACGCGCGAATGGAGACCGGGTCTCGCACGCGCCCTGGAACTCTCACTACGGCCGTCAAGGCGTTGGTCGCGCCTTTGCAGGATGTGCTGCGCACGACGCGTAAGGAGGAGTACCTCGATTCGGCGCCTGTGGTGAACCTTGTAGGATCTCACGGCGTTTCCAAGCTAACGGTGTACGACTCGCAGGATGTCGCGCGAACGACGCTCAAGGATGTTCTCCTCGATTCGGCGCCTGTGGTGAACCTTGTAGGATCTCACGGCGTTCCCAAGCTAACGGTGTACGACTCGCATGATGTCGCGCGAACGACGCTCAAGGATGTTCTCCTCGATTCGGCGCCTGTGGTGAACCTTGTAGGATCTCACGGCGTTCCCAAGCTAACGGTGTACGACTCGCAGGATGTCACGCGCACGACGCGTAAGGAGGAGTACCTCGATTCGGCGCCTGTGGTGAACCTTGTAGGATCTCACGGCGTTTCCAAGCTAACGGTGTACGACTCGCAGGATGTCACGCGAACGACGCTCAAGGATGTTCTCCTTGATTCGGCGCCTGTGGTGAACCTTGTAGGATCTCACGGCGTTCCCAAGCTCACGGTGTACGACTCGCAGGATGTCACACGAACGACGCGCAAGGAGGTGGGTATCCACGACGGACATCAGACTGGCAACTTTGCGGGAGGCTCTGTTTCACGCCGCGGTCCTGTGGTGGATCCTGATTCTGGAGCGCGCCACACGCTTCGCGAGGCGACCGCTGTCAACCCTGACGGTCACCAACGTAATTTGTATGCGAAGAACGTTGGTGGCGTTGTTTACTCAGCTGATGACGCGGCGCCCGATGCGACTCGTAAGGACGTTGCGTTGGGTCAGGATCGTGGTGGTGGCTTGCCAACGATGACATCTGGACGCGGAGCTTACAGTGTTTCAGTGTTGGACCCTCCTCGATCGACTATGCGTGAGACGGTCGCTGATTCGGGAACACGGTTCGGTGTGTCTCGGCTTGCAGAGAGTTCTGGTGCGTACGTTGTGGCCAAGCCCGACAGTTTAGAGGCGACGATGCGCAGCACGACGACTGACGGGTCTGAGTACTATGGTACTTCTGAGTCTGCTGTGACCGGACCGGTTTCGCGTGCTGACGTCGGTTCGGTGGAGCCCGCGCTGTCTCGTGAGGCGCTTGTGATGACTGGGCGCGAATTTCTGGTTGACAGGAGGGGGGGGTGTGACGCTCCAGCTGGGGCGCGTTTCGGTGCCGGCGTAGCTGAGATGGGTGTTGTTGGAGACGAACGTGGCGGGGACCCTGCTTTGCGTGACGGTGGTTGGCAGAGTAGTTACTTGAATTCTAGTGTCGCTGGGGGAGGTGACATATTGTTGCCTTACAACACTGTCGAGCCTGATCCTGAGCCGCGGTACACGGTGGACCGTTTGATGGGTGACATAGAGGGCAGACGTGCACAACAAGACCACCAACAATAAAAAATATCGAAGTTTGTATTGTGTTTGCTGTTGTTGTAGCAGTGTACGATAAACGCAAGAAAGATCCCTGAACCCTGGCGCAATAACTTGTTATAAAAAAAATTGAATGCTTTTGGCAAACTCATTAAAGTGCACACAACAGCTCTATCTCTCACAAATGGCACGTATTAAGCAAATCGCTCGTAAGTCCACGTGTAGCAAGGCTCCCAGAAAGCAGCTACCCATAAAGGCGTCGAATTATGATTCAAACGTGAATAAACCTAACCGGTACCGCCCCGGCACCGTCGCCCTGCGCGAGATCCGCAAGTACCAGAAGTCTACGGACCTTCTGATTAGAAAGTTGCCTTTCCAGAGGCTTGTGCGAGAGATCTTACAGGACTTCAAGACCGACCTTAGGTTCCAGTCTTCGGCGGTCCTTGCCCTCCAGGAGGCCTCAGAGGCCTACCTTGTTGGCCTCTTTGAGGAATGCAACTTTGCGGCTATCCTCGCTAAGAGAGTGAGAATAATGCCCAAAGATATTAAGCTTGCTAGACGAATCCGAGGAGAACGTGCCTAGGTTAATTAGTTGTTGTGTACATTTTTTTTTACTTCGTAGATCCGATGGAGAAGAGCACAAAGGTACTCGTCGGTTTTGGTGATTGGAAAGGTCTGGGGGTGACACCAATCTCTACAGTCGGCGGAACAGTAAAATGAAACATATATCAGATGGAAATAAATGTACGACATCGCCGTTAGAAAATTGGCGTTAAGAATGGTCGCTGACTTGGGTGTGTTAAAAACTTCTGTGTTTACGAACATCAGTCGTTCTACTCTGTGGATGTGGAAACGCTTTGGTGTAAATCGAAAACGACGTGAATTTGTAAGCAAACTTTTTGAGACGAACAAAGAGTTGTTGAAATTGTTTTTATTGTCAACTCAATGCACAACCGCAAGTTTTCGATGTAAAATACGTAGCTCCTCCTTACTGAGACTCCTCAAAAAATATTTGTAGTGAACCACGGACCTGTACATGGTTTCAGGGGATATCACAGAGTGTCCCAAAATTATTATTTGAGAACAAGTGTCTCGATCTCTTCTCGGGTATTGGGGGTAATGCATTGGCCCTACGTTCTATTTTAGATAGACCCATTCGCCCGAGATGTTCTCGAAGCCAACATGAAGCGCAAGAACATCGACAAGGCCCCCATATTCGAGGACGTTACAACACTCAAGGCGGTAGACGTTCCGGAACTACCAGATGTCATCACTGCGTCGTTTCCGTGCCAGGACATCTCTTCCGCCGGGAAGGGCGCAGGCATCACAGGAGAACACTCGGGTCTGTACAAGCACATCTTCAGACTCGTCAAGGAGTTTCGCAGACACCGGAACCATAGGATTTCTGTGATCGTGATGGAGAACTCGCCCATGATCAAAAATAGAGGGCTCGAAAAGATCGAGAGCGATCTGAGATCCCTCGGATTCCGGTTCCAATCCGTGTACAGAAAGGCGAGCGATTTCGGAGCTCGACACGAGAGGCGCAGGTGGTGCATGGTTGCTATCGACAAACAGTCAGATCTCGACCTCCCGTGTACTTATTTCCGACACAACTTCGATAACCTCGATAACATTCCGGTTCTTTTGAAACGAGAAGGGAAAGCAAAGGTACAGTCAGAGACAGAATTTGTGGGACACCCTTACCGGTGACCCTTGAACCCAATTGATTGGGTAGGTCAGCTAAAGGTTTTGTATCAAGGTCCCAATCCTTCGTGTCCTTCATCCCGTATTTCAGCATTTAAGCTGGCCCAGAGGATAACAATTGTAAGCTGCTAACTGACCCAGGTGGGTCGGTTGGTTGAGCGCCCACATTTGCCTCTCCGGAAGCTGGGGTTTTAGGGGGGGGGGGGCGAGGGAACACAGAATACATCCGGTCGCTCCACGTTATCAGAAGCAGAAGAAGGTTCAGCAGAGTTCACGTCTAGGTTCCAGGTTGCACTATAGCCACATTGGATGCGCTTTTGACACTGTTGTGACAGTGCAGTACTTAGTGGACCTTGACGTTATTTACCACCATCTTCTGCTTCTCAAACGTTTTAGCCCCTTCTCCTTTGTCTGACACTACTTCTTCTTCTCATGGTGATACACTATTTCACTCACATTTCCTTATACCCATAATCAACTTTTCAAAATAAAAGGTGTAATGGGCGTTCCTGCCTCCCGGCCGATTTTTTTTAAATTTCTAATCAGGATTTAGAGCATCCTGAACGACTCGCTAGCTTGAGACATAAGCACCAAGGAATCACAATTCCGATCCATACCATGTTTCGCAACCAGGCAAAATCGGCCGGGAGGCAGGAACGCCCATTGTGTCCCATAGTCATGAGATTCTCGTCGCGCAGCCGCTTGTTAAGCACCTCGCGCTCCTCGGGGTCCACTGGGTCTAGGACGAGCTCGACCGTTTGCTGCGTGGGCTCGGTGCGGCGGCGCTTTTTGCAGCGGTGCCGATCGGGCTGTGTTTCCATGGAAGTCTTCTTATTCGTGTACTTGGCCATGACGCGACCGTCTTTTTTCACAAATTCCCACGTGGCTGTGGGCCTCACTGATAAAATTATTATGGGTTGTTTTGAACACGTTTGGAACACTTATGTGTATATAAACAAACAAACTGACTGTTTTACGTGAATCTCGATGTAATTGTGCTACTTTCTGCAATGATCTCCAGAACATGGTCTTGATTCTGAAAGTCGACAAGCGATCCGTCGTCGTTTTTGAGTGTGATGCCGATACGTCGGATCGATGACAGAGGCGGGTCCCAAGTCTTTGGTGTCCCCATGATGGTCCGTATCCCGCTAGATAGACTTCCGCAATGCTCGGACGTGGAAGTGTTCGTGGGATACTCGATCACTGCGAATGCGGTGTTCACGTTAGCGTTGGGGCTAACAAGTACTTCAGCGCTCGGCTGCCACATCTCTAAGACGATGAAACGTCTGAACGCTAGTAGGTCGATACGGAACGGGGCCTCGAGTAGCCAGACGTTAGCGTCCGTGTCGAAGGTCGCTGACAAAATCGAATCAGACTCGAATCCTATGAGCCGCGCCGGACATGAGGATTCGTTGCCGAACCAAATACCGAACGCGGCATCCGGACTTGAGTACACGATCCGGCTGTCTACGCCCCTAAAAGACGCAGTGATAGAATGGGATCCTAACTGTGAATTCAAAGCAATAGCGAGAGCTGCACCAGACATGTAATCGCCGCTTTGAAGCGCAAGTGTTTTGGGAGGGTGGGTGCCCACCACGATACCAAAGTCGCTATTTCGATGGCCTGGTAACGTGTAGGCTGCGTTGGGAAGAATAGCTCCTGCAAGATGCACCGACCGGATGTCCCTGATTTCCGTGTCGAGAATTACGGAGTAGTGGTTCGGACTGGGGTAGGTCGAATGGTCACGCGACGGACTATCGATCAAGATCTTGCGTTCGACACGGTACGGAGACGACGACGCATAGCTGCTCCGATCCATTGTTTATTGCATTGTATTTGCCACAAAAGAATAAGCGTAAAGGAACGCAACACAAATGCCTGCGTCATCGAAACCACTCACTCCTCTACAGTCGGTGGAACAGTACAATGCGGCAACTTACATTGATGGTATTGTTCCAGCGGTCGGTCCCGACTCCGAACAGGAACACCGATCATCATTAAAGTATTCCGTTGACTGTATTCGAGAGAGGCCTCACTTCATTTGACGCATGTACAATGGATAACATGGCATTCAGTGTACTTTTTCGGGAAAAAAACCTTTCGAGATCAAACAGGACGAGGAGGGTATAATGGTCGTTCCTGCCTCCCGGCCGATTTTGACTGGTTGCGAAACATTGTATGGAGAGGATTTGTGATTCCTTAGTGCTGATGTCTCAAGATAGCGAGTCGTTCAGGAGGCTCTAAATCCTGATTAGAAATTTTAAAAAATCGGCCGGGAGGCAGGAACGCCCATTGTATCATGAGAGGCGCAGTACACGTCGTACATTTTTGTCCCACTTTATTTGAGAAAAAACTGTGCTTAGTATTTACACATCGACACATATGTCCCTCTTCAACGTCAATTTTGTAAAAAATCTTAAATTGAAATTCGCATGTTTTAGTGATGAGATAGCGGAGGTAGAAGAAGATGTACGACCATCTCCATACAATCAGTCATCCAACAATCTTTCCATTATTCCCGTGTCCGACACATACCACATCGACAACCTGTACCCCATAACGGACCACGTTGAGTTCTGGAACATCTTCGTCGTGGGCAACGACAAGACGTACATCCTTGCGAACGTGAAAGACCCGCACATATTTCTCCCCCATGTAGACAAAATTACCAACGAGAGGGGGAACAGGATTCTGCCCCCTGCTCTAATGAAGATGTTCGACAATATATGGACGAAGACGCTTATAGGAGTCAAACTCCAGTTCTACCTGTTGTGGGGCGGAAAACTGTTCTTTGTGAACACGTACCCCTTTCTCAACGGAAATCAGTTGGTCATAGGCGCGATCATGTTCATGCGCGCATTCGACAATGCGTACATCAAAGATGCTTCCCCCTCGCAATAAGTAATGGACATAATTTGATTTCTACGTCCTCCTACGGTTTCTTCATGCGCCATAGGCGTCCGTCATACTGATAACCGCGCATGCACAAGAGCTCGGGGCGTCTGGCTATGTCACGAGAAGACGCGCCGCCGACAACCCAGTCTTCAGGAGGCACGCTGTTAACGTCCGCATCAGGGCGTTTGAACCCGACGGGGTCAAACGTGTCCCATCGTCGCTCAGCCAAGCGGTCCACGATGCGTCCGGACTCACATACAGTGGTTGGAATGGAGCAAGCGCGACCCGTGGATCGACCGTCATCAACGTTACGCTCCATGAGGTGGGTGTCACAGAAAGTCGCAGGGGCTTCGTCTATCGTGAACAACCTCCCGGATCGGCGACCGCCGTAGATACCGTGAAATCGAAATAGCGATGCATCCCCACCACCGCGGCGCGTGGTCATACACCCCTCTTGGTGGCGCTGCGCGCAACCGGCGATGATCAAAGGCGTCGGTTCGTGCGCCCCAATGTGCGGCGCAGCAACAAACGTCCGAGGCTGAACAGTAGTACTACCGTTCGCATCATCATCATCATCATCATCATCATTCCATCCAGGGGAAGGGACGCATGCACCCACGCCGTACCCGTCCCACACGCGCAGGTTCGGGAATCGCGAAGCGACCTCACTCTGGGTCCCGCATTTTATCCGACGCGAGAGAACGCTTCTTCTGCTCACCAGACCCTGGATCGCAACAATCTCCGTCACTGTCACTGTCACTTTCACCGTCACTGACTAGACACTGGTTCCTAGATGTGTTGTTGGCCATATCGAAGTGACGCCGAGTCACCAAAAGGAACGTCTCGTCATCCGCATTGTAGTCGTCGTCAGAATTCCTGTTTTTTTTGCCATTGTTGCTGGGATCAAATTCCTTAGTAGTAGCAGCAGAAGCAGCAGCAGCAGTTGCACCGTCGTCTTTCTTTCCGGTGATGTAATCGCGTATGCGGGTATCACAAACAATGTTCCGCTGCCTATCGCGCATACGCAGGTCCGTCAGAGTCATGTCTGCAAGCTTGCGCTCGTCAGAGTCGCGAAGTGCCCGGAAGCATCTGTCGCTTCTCAAACGGTTGGCCGTGTCGTACAAGGGCATTTTGTAGAAACGTACAAAAAATTGTAGGCGCGCAGAACTCCCGTAAAAAAAATCTATGGTATTATTATACAAACTCAATAATCTCACAAAATGGCTGGAGGACTCATGCAGCTCGTCGCTTTCGGTGCACAGGATGTGTACCTCTCATCCAACCCCCAGGTTACCTTCTTCAAGGTCGTGCACCGCAGGCACACATCCTTCGCCATGGAGTCCATTGAACAGGTCTTCAACGGAAGCGCAGACTTCGGACGCAAGGTCACCGCAAACATCTCCCGAAACGGAGACCTTATCCACAAGGCATACCTAAGGGTCGAGCTGCCAGCCATATCCGTCCCAGAGGGAACCGCATTCAGGTGGCTCAACTGGATCGGACACATTCTCATCAAGACCGTCAACATCGATATCGGAGGGCAGCGCATCGATCGCCACTACGGAGACTGGATGCACATCTGGAACGAGCTCACCCAGACACCAGGACATCAACTAGGATACGCGTCCATGCTAGGAAACACGCCCGAACTCACCCAGATATACGACAACTGCTTCGGAACATCAGGAAGGGGGGCCATGACCGTGCCATCCAAGACCCTATGGATCCCCCTGGAGTTCTGGTGGTGCAGGAACCCAGGAACCCTGCCACTCATCGCACTGCAGTACCACGAGGTCAAGATCAACCTAGAGTTCAACGACGCCAAGAACTGCTTCTGGGCAGGACGCAACACTGCACTCACAGCGTCAGACCCACCCATCTGGACAACCAACCTGAACCTAGTATCAACACCATCTCTAGCAACAGCTTCACCATTCATCGACTACATCTTCCTGGATACAGACGAGCGACGCAGGTTCGCAAGCGCACCACACGAGTACCTCATCGAGCAGCTGCAGTTCGGGGGAGACGAGTCAACCTCACAGACATCAAACAACTTCAAGCTCAACTTCAACCACCCGTGCAAGGAGATCGTGTGGGTCGTCCAGCCAGACGACAACATCTCAGAGTCCGCGCCATTCGGAAAGCAGTGGTTCAACTACACAGACAAGGTCATGGCATCACCCTCACCAAGCGTTACGGACGCAATGCCAGGAATCGCATCAGGAGGAACATACGGAGTCTACATCCCAGTTGCAGCAGACGGAGGAGAGAACCCAACCGCTAGGGCAAAGCTGTCTCTAAACGGACACGAGCGACTGTCAGAGAGGGACGGAGAGTACTGGAACCTGGTGCAGACGTACCAGCACCACGAAAACGTACCATCGAAGGGAATCAATGTATACTCATTCGCGCTCAAGCCAGAGGAACACCAGCCATCGGGATCTTGCAACATGTCTAGAATTGATAACGCCAACCTAACAATCAACCTAACCACAAACGCAGTCAACCTAAACGGATCACCAAGGTCAGTCAAGGTAAGGATATATGCTGTCAATTACAATGTACTAAGAATCATGAGTGGTATGGGCGGGCTTGCGTTCGCCAGTTAGCTACAATGTCTTTCGGATAATCAAATGAATGTGGTATTAATGGAGTTAGATACAATGTTCTTCGGATAATCAAAGGAATGTGGTATTAAATGGAATCTTCTCTGTTTGGGTGGTCGTAAGAATGTTTTGTTCAAAAACGTCGACGAACGCAACACTTCTTGTAAATGTCACGACTGCTTTCAGAGGATTGTCAACATGAGGGAAGACAGCGTAGTCTGGCGCGGAGTTTGCAAAGAGTGCCCAATCGACGGGTCTATAACTGTTGAGAAGCAGAAGATGGTGGTGAAGAACGTCAAGGTCCACAAAGTACGTAAAAATATGTACTCGCCTTTATCTGATCTACCCATTGGGTTCAAGGGTCACCTGTAGGGCGTCCCACAAATTGCGTCTCCGACTGTAAAAGAAACATATTTACATCAACAAAAACGTTACAATAATTTCAGTCATTCGCGTCAACATGACAAGCGTACAATGTTGTTTAAGAAGAAAGAAATATGGACATCCATTACAGAGAAAGAGTATTGTCAAACAAGAGCAAGACGAATAAAACGCACTCGTGTTTCATTCTCAGTCTTCAATCGGCGGAACAGTAAAATGAAAATAAATGTACGATATCGCCGTTAGCAAATTGGCCAACCCCACTGTAAAAGTACGGAATAAAACTACTAAAAGTTGTCTTCTAAGTGGTCCGCCCAGTGGTCGCGGCATCATTAGGTCGCACTCCGGAATACGGTCAACACGTCATCGACTGCCAGTGCCTGTTGATTGTACTGGCTGGTCGTTGCTGGCTGCAATTTTTTTCTCCTGCCGAGTATTTCAACTGCTTTTCCAATAGATGGGAAGACGATGGTGACTCCGTTGTACGCACTGAACGACACAGGCTCTCGAGATCCATAGAGAGCAGTGTTGTACTGCGTATCATCGCCAATGACCCAGCTGCTCGTGAACTTGTAGATGCGACCGACATGCACTAGGAACTCGGGCTCTGGGAGATCCTTCTTCATGTAGTTGCACCGTGAGCAACAGCTTCTGCAGTTGTCAGAAACGTCGTAAGGCAGAGACGAGTCCACCCTGTCGATTCCAAGGGATGGTGTTCGCCCGCACATGTAGCACTCATTAGCCCACAGAGTAATCAGCTTCTCACGGGGTATGACAGACGGTGAATTCTTGGGTCCTCCATGTTCCGACTTCTTAGTGAAGGAGGTTTCTTTTCCCAATCTGGGATTCATGGGGATTTCTCCTTCAGTCGACAACATTCTGTACATCGCGATCGCCTTGACTCCACCAATGAACTCATCTACGTGGAAGTTTATCTTCATCATGTTGCACAGATAGCAGCAAGGGACTGTGTTGCAGTCAGTGAACTTCACACTAGAGTCGACGCGGTCAAGGCCACACAAGAATATTGCCGGATCATGCGCTCCACAGTAGTGGCATGGCTGCTGAATCTTGTCAATGAACGAATCCCGATCCTCCATGCACATGAGATCGTTCAAGACTGTTGATTTGTTGTTGCTCTTCAGGGTGTGGACTATCATGTCGAATCGCATCCTGGGGTCGAGCCTCCTCTTCTCTTGGTACTCTTCTTTCTTTCCAGGATTCGCTTCCATCCACTCATTGTGGATCTCGTTGTTGTGACAGCGGAAAGAGTCTGGATCTTCGGTCATCTTCTTCTCACGATATACGGAGTAATACTTCTTGCCATTGAAGCACGAGTTACACGTCTGTTTCCAACTTCCCTTCTTGATGTCTGTGCGGAACTTGAACATGAGCTCCTTCCCGCTACCTATATTCAAGCATTCGTCTCCCCGGTCGCACACTGTCGGCATCGGTGGAAGCACAGTAGGCTTGGGCTTTGAAGCGTTTGCAACAGATGTCTTGCGCTTCTGGCGGCACTGTTTGCACATCATCCGTGTTCCCTCGAAGTCGGATAAGGGTTTCGTGAGTCCGCACCCTTCACCACTCTTGTTCATGCATGTTCGCCCGTCCGTATCGAGGGCGTCCGCCGTTCGGCACGATACGCATTTCACACAATACTTCCGATTATCGACGTAGAAGTCGAACTTGAGTTCCTTCCCGCTACCAATGTTCTTGCACGCGGCTCCGCTGGCACACACGGGCGGCATCCTGGGTGCATTTTCGCACTTCTTGCAAACGTCCAGATTATTCCGGGACTTGATGGTTGTGAGGCACAAGGAACATGTCACTAGTTTTGTTGGTACAGATTTCACATACATTATCGTAACCCAGCGTACAAAGAGTGTGTTGGAAAGACGACAATTTTTATCATTTATACTATTTTATTTCTGGATACCGCGGTTTCTGAAAACATTTGAACCGCTTACTGCTTGAGACCATGCGGTTTCTTTGAAGGACCGTGCCGTGTGAATGTGGTTGCGTAAGACACAATGCGTCATTAATCGACGACAAGTGTTTCGTGTGCGCCTCAGAATCAGAGTGTAAAGAATGACATATTATCATATCGTTTTACTAATGAATCAAGATGGTTTTCATCATCACCGGCTTCAACGACGACCTGGTTCGGACGATCGACCCGGATGCCACGGCTTACTCTCGTACAAGCAAGAACGGGGAGACACACGTTGTGTTCCTGGACTTCACGGTTCACCGTGTCATGCCTGCCCTGAGCTTGGAGCCCCGCAACGTGAGCGTGCTGCGTCCCAAGATGCTTCTACGGGAATACGTGTGGAATGGCCTATCGACGTCCGGTGACGGCAGCTCTGGTGTCGTGGTGCCTTTGAATTACGACATGTTCGACGTGCGCACTTCCAACCTGGTCAAGGTGCATGGCCTCTCCTCTTCGAAGAGTTTTTCGGCACCGGCGAGCTCCGACGTGCCTTCCGTGGTCCGCGCCCGCGTTCCGTGGGAGTTCATGCCATTTGGCCTGAAGTACTGCTACAACAAGGCTCAGAGCATGGAGGGTTTCAACCAGAGCAAGATGATCGACCCCAAAACCAAGCATTGGTACCTATCCATTAAGGCGGACGCTGGCATCGACTCCGTCAAGGTCGCGAAGATCGAGGAGAGCCTCGGTGCGTGCTACCTAGCCCTGGTCGAGTTCCCTGGTTTCGGGAGGTTTCCGCCTGACTCTCCCCCGATTGACGTGTTCCGTACCGTTCATTCCCGGTACTGCCGGGCGATGCGTACTCTGCGCGAGATGCAGGAATGTGTGCAAGGGGGCACACAGGATGTGTCGAGGGTGTTCCTGCCTTCCGGTGGATCTTGAATGGTTTCGGAGCCTTGTCTGGTCGGAATCGCAATCGACACACTTCAGTTCTTTCCCGCTACCGATGTTCTTGCACGCGGCTTCGCTGGCATACGTCCAAAAAGAGTATAAATATCGTCAGTTTCTTATTGTGGATTGGATTACTGGATCAAGATGGTTTTCCTCATCACCGGTGATTTTCGACATGGTCGCATGTTCGGTGTCCATTTACTCTACTCATATTCCGGAGAAACCTTCGCTGCGCTTTCTGTTCGCAAGGGTGAGCAGAGCAAGACGTTCATGGTTTTGATGGACGATTACTACCCAGCTGTCTTCGGGAACGAGCTCACAATATCCACCAATGGATACGCTAAATGCAATGTTGGGCACATTCACACGATGAACCACGCCGCCGGGGTAACAGTGGACCATATCAACCGCATCCCTTTGGACAACCGTCGCAAGAACCTTCGCGTAGCAACCACCATGAGCGTGCAGAACGGCAACCGCGTGTCGTCTGTAGAAATAGACCCCCCGGAGGAGCTGAAGCCATACTTCGACGAGATGCCGGCGTTCCTTCGATGGGACCGCAACTATCTCCGATTTGTAAGCAACAAGTACAACATCAACTGTACGAGGAGTGAGAAAGTCAGCATCGTGAACAAGTTCCGAGATGCCGCAGTGAAGCTGAAGACGGCGATCATCGAAGACATTGAGTACTCACGACACCTTGCAACTCTGAACCAGCTGCGAGACGATTACATTCAGATCAACAAGCTGGTACACTCTCTGTACCCCGAGCACTTTGACATGTACGACGACAGCACCGACAAGGTGTATCGGGGCACTCCCGAGTTCATCGAACAATGCCTTGCGAAGTTACAGGCGGCAAAGGAAGGCGACGTCATGATTGTACTCCACCCGGGCTCTGAGCGCCACTTATCGCCCTGACGAGTCCTTTAGGGTGTGTTATTATTGAATCAATTCCAATTCTCAATGTACAACTTGGACCGACGGTCGATTGTTGTACACATTGCTGCAAAGTTTGAGGATAGTTGCTATACTTGCGACATTTTTAGGCACCGGCGAGCCGACGTGCCTTCCGTGGTCCGCGACCGCGTTCCGTGGGAGTTCATGCCATTTGGCCTGAAGTACTGCTTCAACAAGGCTCAGATCATGGAGGGTTTCAACCAGAGCAAGATAATCGACCCCAGAACCAAGCATTGGTACCTGTCCAAGAAGTCGAAGGCTGAGGAGAGCCTTGGTGCGTTCTACCGAGCCCTGGTCGAGTTCCCTGGCGTCGGGAGGTTTCCACATGACTCTCTCCCGATTGACGTGTTCCGTACCGTCCATTCCCTGTACTGCCGGGCGATGCGTACTCTGCGCGAGATGCAGGAATGTTTCAAAGTCGACCCTGCGGATGTGCGATTCGCAAAAAAAAGAATCGCCCCAAATGATATACTCGCAACATAACATAATGCCGACCATTTCTCTAGCGTCCCTTAAGCATATGGCCACCCATTACAATGCTGAACCACTAGATAGTGCTACCACCAATGTGGCAAGTGCTCCTGAAGAATGTTCTCCGGAGCAGGATGAGGCGGGTGTTACTGAGGAGAAGGCGAGTGTTCCTGAAGAATGTTCTCCGGAGCAGGATGAGGCGGGTGTTACTGAGGAGAAGGCGAGTGTTCCTGAAGAATGTTCTCCGGAGCAGGATGAGGCGGGTGTTACTGAGGAGAAGGCGAGTGTTCCTGAAGAATGTTCTCCGGAGCAGGATGAGGCGGGTGTTACTGAGGAGAAGGCGAGTGTTCCTGAAGAATGTTCTCCGGAGCAGGATGAGGCGGGTGTTACTGAGGAGAAGGCGAGTGTTCCTGACGAATGTTCTCCGGAGCAGGATGAGGCGGGTGTTACTGAGGAGAAGGCGAGTGTTCCTGAAGAATGTTCTCCGGAGCAGGAGGAGGCATGTGCTACTGAGGAGAAGGCGAGTGTTCCTGAAGAATGTTCTCCGGAGCAGGATGAGGCGGGTGTTACTGAGGAGAAGGCGAGTGTTCCTGAAGAAGGTTCTCCGGAGCAGGATGAGGCATGTGATACTGAGGAGAAGGCGAGTGTTCCTGAAGAATGTTCTCCGGAGCAGGATGAGGCATGTGATACTGAGGAGAAGGCGAGTGTTCCTGAAGAATGTTCTCCGGAGCAGGATGAGGCATGTGCTACTGAGGAGAAGGCGAGTGTTCCTGAAGAAGGTTCTCCGGAGCAGGAGGCTGTGAGTGACTACACCACCTTTGCGGATTCGCGAGCAAATGGTGGACGTGGACGAGGGCGTGGTCGCATTCCGAGAATTTCTGCGCCCCCTCGTCCTCTTCCTGACCGCATCATGTCTTTGCGCGCCACCCATAGTCACTCAACAAGAGACGTTCCTGAGACGTTTTTACCACCATCGGCTACCGATAATTATAGTAGTGCCGATAGTACACCACCGTTTATCGGTACCAAATCTCCCTTTGCGAGCGCACCCTCGCATATCTTTGATCAGATCTGTGCTTCGCCCCCTATTATTATTGTCAATGGGAACAGTCGGCGCTTGATTTCGAGTTCCTTCCGCCCTTGCTCCGTCAGGTTTGGTGCAGGCGGCGTAGGTCGCCGTGCCGCTCCTTGAAAATGATTTTTCGCAACACTTAATTTAAGAACAAATGTAAGTGTACAGAGTTCTTTTGTCGGTACTTTCGAGAGTGTCCATTGGTCCAATCCATTGTTTCGCTTGCGCATTTTTCGTACGAACGAACAGATCTGTGAAGTCGAAAACTAAGCGTGAGTATGAGAGGCCATCGCAGAATGACTCGAGCACTTCGTCTGGGACAGTATCAAATCGAGCCGGGGTATCCGGTCCCCTCGAAGGAAGCCACATTCGTGCGGATCGTATGTGTATGCGTGGCATCGTAAGCCCTTGATCTTTGTAAAATTTTAGGATGTCGTCGAGCTCGTCGAAGACCTCGTCGTAGTAATCGAATATGTCTTCGCCGTTCACGAGAATAGTAAACGGGTCGCGCACGTCCACCACGAGGTGCTCAAGGCGGTCCCTTAGAAGATTGAAGAGTATCATTTATTGGTTTACTTACAATTATTTATTGGTTTAAATTACTTACAATTTGTAAATAATATTACAAAAATGTGTTGGAACGCGCAGATAAGTTTGTGTACGTTCATATTTGCGCTCGCCGCCTCGATCATATCGCTCGTCAGCGGGTACGGTCACTGGCGAGAGTTTGTTTTCTTAATGTCGTTCGCGAGCATGCAGTTGCTGGAGTTTTTCATTTGGACATACATTGGCAACGCATCCGTCAATAGGATTCTCTCGGCGCTGGGGCTCGCTTTGATCATGTTGCAACCCATCGCAGCAGGATTCTACATTAATGGGGCACGCAACGCATTGATTTATTCTGCTGTGTATACGGTGTTCCTCATTTTCTTTTTTGCATATCATGCGCCATTCGACTTCTCAACCGTAGTGAACTCCAACGGACACCTTCAGTGGAACTGGCTGAATACGTCTGCCATCGTGACTATCCTGTGGACCGCGTTCGTATTGAGCGCGATCTGGATGTCTTGCAAGACTACCGTGAACAAACTTCTTATTATTACCCTGATTGTTTCAATGACAGTCGTATCTTGGTGGAACTTCAAGAGTAGCGGGACGTGGGGTACCGTCTACTGCTCATTTGTGAATATTGCGTTTTTGTTCATCATGATCAAAGTGTTTTACAGGTTGTACACGGAAACTCCCCCAGTCGGTGGAAGTGGGTGTTTCTTTGTAAAAGCTTCTCCTCGTCCTCCATAATTCCCTTGTCAGAGTGTACCAGTGGTCAGTGTTCGCGACACCATTGGTAACAAACAAGACTAAAACTTTTCATTTTTATTTTATGTTCAGTGTATTGAAAAAGGAATGGCTCAACACCAAACAGGCGGACGTGAGTTGGGTCGCGGCGTTACCGCGCGGACTATAGAAATCTCAAATCCATCCGACGCTACCGATACCGATACCTTTAAACACATCCTAGTGTCTGCGCTGGCAGATGTAAAGAAAACCAAGAGCCGGCGGGCGTGGATTCTGTATGTGTTAGAGAAGAAGAATCAGGGAATGACCCGTGTGAAGTTGACAACCTCCGGGGAAAAGGAACAATTTTGCTCAAATGTGTTAAACACAAAAGTGTCCGACAAGTTTGTGTGCAAGGACCTAAACAGCGCCACTGCGTTCAATGAGGAGATCCGTACAGCTGAGCTGCTTTTCCGTAACGTGAGCGCGTCCGGTCTCGCGAAGGCGACTACCTTTTCTTCGATTCCATTTAAGCGCTTCAATGTGGTCGGTATTGATCTCGGCGGAAAAGATATTCTGTCTCGTGACAGCGGCTTTTACGTGTTCTCTCTTAGGTGCTCGATGAGCGCCGCATCAAAGGGAATTTCCTCCGATGCAAACATGGACAAGTTCGTCCGTGAGACCCTCGAGAACTTCGACGTGATCCACCGTGCCGGGATCATCCACGGCGACGTCAAGCTGGACAACATGATTTACTGTGCCAAGGACGACCGCTACCGGCTGATCGACTGGGGCAAGACTGCCGACCATGCTGACATGGTTGCCAGATATGTGGACAATACGCGGTTCGGGTTCGTGAACAACACCTCCTCTCCGATGGCTTGGTTCTGCAGTGGAATGAATTACGCCGCTTCGCTCGTGTTCATGACCATGATCGTCACTCGACACATGGAGCGAGTGGCGATGTGTCCTCCGATGCGTGCATTGGTAGCGCACGCGTACACGTCCTTCAACCTGGCGGTGCGATCGATTCTCGGCGGTAATCCACTGTTCAAGCTTGACAAGGTCACCGACAAGAAGCTGCGTCTCGACATTCTTGATCGTTACGCGCAATCCTTTGACCTTTACGACATCGGTCTATTCTTGAACGGCGTTCGTGTGCATTTTACGAGGGGGGGGGGGGGGGGGGGGGGGGGGGGGGGGGGGGGCGATGCTCTGTCGGTTCGCATGCGCAGACCCGCGCTGCGCTGCATTGGCGTTCCGTCTGGTGGACTCGGCGACCCATCTTGCGCAACCTGTCACCGCGCGTGTATTGCGCTTCGATGGTGGGTGCAGGAAAGCAAGCGTACCAATACCAATACTACATCGGGGCGTAGCCGCAGCAAACGTTGACTCTTAAGATACACACGCAAACTTGGTTACACCCGCAGTAGACTGTACGCTACACACGCAAACTTGGTTACACTCTGTACGCTACTACACACGCAAACTTGGTTACACCCGCAGTAGACTGTACGCTACACACGCAAACTTGGTTACACTCTGTACGCTACTACACACGCAAACTTGGTTACACCCGCAGTAGACTGTACGCTACACACGCAAACTTGGTTACACCCGCAGTAGACTGTACGCTACACACGCAAACTTGGTTACACCCGCAGTAGACTGTAGTTGTACAAATGTTACAAAAAATATCGTCAAGGTGCCGCCTTTTTTTTGAGATGTACAAGTAATAAGTAAAGTGCGATGTCGGCCTCCCCCTACCCGTCAAAACCTCCTACGGCATCCTCTGCACCCGCGTTCGGGAGCAATCGTCCGTTTTTGGGTCCAAAACCTCCTACGGCATCATCTGCACCCGCGTTCGGGATCAATCGTCCGTTTTTGGTCCCTTGATTAATAACGAAGCTAAGAGTTCTTCTCCCCCATCTGCTCCGTATTCTAATGGTTCCAAGACGCAGATTCCGGTGGCAGCAGGTGTGGGTGGGCAGAGAACGACGACCATTCGCGACCTTGTGAGCAAGACTTCGCTTGTGGTGGCTATCGTCGAGTCATTGAAAGCCGTTTCGTCTGCCTCCTCAGCGGAGGTCTCTAGCCGACTCTCTACCCTCATTCGCACGATCGAGGGGATTCCGCGCACGACGATGTTGCCGGATGCGACGAAGACTGCTTTGGTTGATTATTCATCATCGAATGCGGCAGTCTTCTCGGATGTCCTGGCCCGGTGGAAGGGTTTCTTGGATGATAAAGCTGCTTCCGTGAAGAAGATCCGCGATAGCGCGCAGAAACTGAAGGAGGTTGAGGTGTTGATCAACTCATTTGAGAGTAACTACTCTAGTTTTGTATCGATGTCCAATCCCCGGAGTGTGGGGTGGGGTGGGGTGTCCCCAGCGACATCGGATGCTTCGAAAAACCGGATGAAAGTAAACATGATCGGTATCCTGAATGACATCACGGAGAAGATCGGTGGTATAGACGATATTTCCATAGATCCGCGTGATTTCACCCCCGCTCCGGACCATATTGTCATGGACGATGATGTTATTTTCACCCAGTACCAGCGTCAGGTTCGCAATCTGAAGGCCAGTCTGTTAGTAGCGAACAAGGAACTTGCAACAGCGCTTGCAAATGCGGATAAGCCTTACAAACTCAGGGACATTACCGAACGCAAGGGGGGTAGCAATAAAGAAAGCGGGGATATCTATCAGTTGTTGAGTCCCGACACGTTTGTGTCCTTGGTGAAGGAGCCTTTGGACGCCACTGCGAACCTTGTCCGAGACGGTACGAACAAGATGAAAGATGAGCTCCTTACTATTGTTGATCGGCAGAATAAAACAAAGGGTCCCGCTGGAGGGGACAACATCGGTGTTCTCCAACAGCACATCGAGGACTTGACGTATATTTTCGAGGCTACGAAGGATTTGCAGTACGTGGGTCTTCTGCTCGATGTTGATGAGGTTGTTTCTAAGTTGAAGAAGTTCTTAGAGGTGGCGAAGAATAAGCAGGGGGTAATGGATCGTTTGAAGATTGAGGATCTCGGTTCTTACAAAGAGACGACGAGTTCTTCTGCGGATGCCCCCAAGTCTATTTTTGACGAGTACAACAAGACTCCCTCTCGTACTCGTAATCCGACGTGGATTAAGAAGTCGGGTGGGTTGATGCACCGTCGTATTGACGACGAATTCCTTGATACGTACGTGAACCAGTTGAGTGGTTTCTATGAGAAGATCAGTGAAAACAAGCTTCTTTCCGGTGGCATCGAGAATGCCAAGGGCCAACTCATTTCTCGTTTGAGTGGGTTGGACAAGCAGGCTTCTTTGGATAGGACGAAGAATGATGGGACCATGTTTTTGAATATGCAGTCCGCCCGTGAAATGAAGGTTGCCGCTTACAAGTCGTACATTTCTACCTTGCAGAATATCTTGAATACTTTTATGGAGGAGAACACGTCTTTCATTCTTGAGCAGCATCGAGACGCCTTGGCTTACGTGATGTATTGGGATGAGAAGATGCAACAGAATCCTGAAATCGGTGACGAGCTGTGTCGGAAACTTGTTACGATGTACCTTGAAACGCGTGACAAAATCGTGGATTACATCAATGAGAGTGTGATTCAGGTGATCATATCGGATGTGGACAACACGCTGGTGGTTACGACGAATGTCACTAACGGGGCAATGATCGTGCGTTTGGACGAGAAGCAGGAGAAGATGGTTATGAAGTTGTTTGGTAATTTCATCGATTGGGTTGAGAAGAAGGGGAATTGGATTGTAGACTTGCACATTCGGGGCACGTTGTCATGGGTTGACGTGTTGATGTCCCAGGTGTTTCTGGTATCGTACGTGATCAAGGTCGTTCGTGTTTTCTTCATGTGGATGTCTTTGCGGTTTGCGTACTTTATGTTTCAGCGTCGGATTGAGAGCGATCCTACGACGTCGTACTCTCAGAATCCTCCATCCCCTATGTATTTAGTTGCCTTTTTTTTATTGTTTGACCTTTTATTCAATGCTTTGTTGTTCGTAGTCCTTTTGATTGTTGACTGGTTGCTTTCGGATCCTGTGGATCCGATGATCAAACGCAATCTCTGGGTTGCCATTATGGTTGACTATTGCGTGTCTAATGTTGTAATGAGCATTCTTGCTGTTTCGATCGGGTTGGTCGTGAAAGATAAGAGGTTCTTCAGGTACAGGTATGACCCATTGATAGGGATCCGTGCAATGAAGGACATTTTGTTCAACACCTTTATCGTTGTATTGTCTATTCCGTTTTTCCGTCTGATCGTTGAATAAACTCGGACAAGGGTTTGTTGTTGGTGTTGAGTGACTTGAACATTTCGGCCATGAAATCACCCATTCCTGGTGGCATCATCGGGGCATTCCCGACATTGTTGTGATTGTTCTTTCTTGTTGATGTCGAAATCGATTTATCGAGATTCTTGCTCTTGCTCTTGCTCTTGCTCTTGTTATTGTTTTCGTTGGCGAAGGAGTTACATTTCCCGAAGGATGACATGATGCCCATCGCCTCGCCTACCAAGTCTGAGTCTCCGTTAGCCATTTGTTGTTGGATCTTTGAACTAACTGAGCTGACTATGTTTCCGAGGAGCCCATTGTTTTCGAATAGTTTTGATATATCGAGTTGTCCGTTACCACCATCTCCTCCTGAGAGCGATTCCGCAATACTGGATATGTCGATATCGTTTGCGATTTCCTTTGCGATTTTCCCTATCTTGCTGTTACCGCCCATTAGCGCCTTGAAGACCGCGTCCATGCCTTCTGTACCATCATCATCATTGCCTTCTGTACCATCATCATCCTTCGCGACTTCGTTTGCTAATCTCTTGAGCATCTCTCGTACATCCAGGTCGTCTATGTCGTCACCTATGAAATTACTGGCGCAGGTCTTAGTATTGGTATTTTTATCATTATTATCACCATCATCATTAGCCTTTTGCTGGATTTTTGATATGTTGTCTAGGACCACTTTCACGAGTGCTTCTCCATCTAGTGTCTTCGTTGGGTCATCAATCTTAGTCCATGTGAGGCACAGTGTTGCTAGGACTGTTAGGTACACTCGCACCTTGCTCTTGTCTTGTGTGGACGTTGCGATAGCTAGGGCCCTACCTGCACTGATTCCAGGATAGAACTCGAAGGAGTCGTGCACGGTCTTAAGTTTCTCTTGATCCATGTTTGTGGCCGCTCTGCGTATTGCTGCGTCCTCTTCCGTTGAGGCATGGTTAGTTGATTCCTCTTGACCGACCGTCTTGTCGAACTCCTGCAGTTCCGCAAGAAGATCTGTGGAGTACCTGTTGTACACGAGGGAGAGCTGCCTGTTGTGTGTAGCTGACATATTGTTTGGTGTTTTACTACTTTCACGTGTTGGAAAAAAGTGGATTTTCCAAACGCACTCCACATAGACGGTATAAAGAATCTTCGACAACAAAAATACAAATAGGATACGATCGCATCCTTTGATTACGTTAAAATGAACCTGACCACCGTTTCAGAGTTGTTGTCTACAAAGAACCGCGAGTATGAGATCGCACATTCCCGGTTGCTACGTTCTCTGAACCTGGACCGTGAAGAGACTACCCTTCGTTCCTACCTGACGCTTGTGAAGAACGACGTTACCGAATGGATTCGTCTCACCTCCATGGACAACACTAAGCCTAAGACGGCTCTTTTGTTCCTTCTGGAGCGTTCTGTGGATGCGCGTGCAGATATTGGTGAATCGGAGTGCGACGAACTTGCTGAAATGGTTCGTAGGGAGTGGAAGCGTCTTCGCAAGTTGTGGTTGGTTGAGAAGCGTGCAGGGGCTTCTTCGTTATCTTCTGGCATTGAAACAGGGAGTCGCGACGTGGACATGGTTGAAGACGCGACTGCGGTTTCTATCGGTAACTCATTGGAGATTATGACAGCTCGGAACCAAGTGTTGCGTAGTGTGATCAATGTTTTGAAGGGCGTTATTGAGGACGTTACATGTCCTAATGCGACTGACACGGAGAAGTTGCAGATGGTCGTGAAGGGCATGTTTTCGTTGATCGATAGCGGACGCGATGACATTGCGTGCGATGACATTGCGTGCGATGTCACCACCTCCCCCATCGTCGTGAACAATGTTGATTAATTTTGAATGGAATGGATTGGATTGTGTGTAAAGAATTGAATCGTCCAACATACAAAATAAAAACAAACAAATTGTAAAATGAAGAATCCTTCTAATTCCAAGACTGACGGTGATCTACAGTCCGAGTTCCGTTCCTTCGCATTATCAGAGGGTGTTAGTGAGAGCTCTATCTCCAACTACCTTAACCGATTGTCTACTTTGGAAACATCTGTGTTCCCTGAATTGAGCTTGGATATAATAGTTCTTGGAGGAAGTTCTGTTGTGAAGAAGTCATCTGCGAAGAAGTCTTTGGTGGTATCATCATCTCCGAAGAATTCATCTTTCACAACGGTAGATGACATCGACGCTGCGTACGACGTGTTGCGTGTGCGTTACTCTAACATGTCTACGCGACGTAACTTTTTGACCGCCATATTGGCCTTTCTGCGGTACACTCCTTCCTTACGTGACGACCCCCGCGCTGCATCTGCACGTGCTCGTTGGACAGAATTTCACGGACATGCTCGCGCGTTTCAAGAGTCTCGTTACAAACAGCACATGCCTTCGGAGCGGCAACTCGAGAAGTACGTCGGCCTCGACCAAATCGATTCCAAGTACCAAGAGCTGAAGGGCGGAGATGTTACTAACACTACTCTTCAAGATTCCCTTGACATTTTGTTGTTGTCATTCGTCCTTTCGATGCCTCCTAAACGCGCTGACATGGGAGCTTTGCGCATCTACGAGGACACGGACCCTCGTTTGTCTTCAGAAAACTACCTTGTATTGCGCCGGGCGTCTTCTGCGTCATCCGTTAATGCCACCGCCTACATCGTATTGAACAAGTACAAGACGTCCGCGTCATACGGTCGTGTCGAGACGGATCTTCCTCATAGCGCCACCGCAGACCTCCTGGACAGTCTGCGTCACTGGCCACGCGACTACGTGTTCGTTACCCGCCGCGGACACAACAGACCGTTCGCCTCGAACAATGCGTACGGACGGTGGGTGCAGAGCGTGTTTTCTCGTCTGTTCGGACGTGCGACGGGAGTGACCATGCTACGACATATTTTCATCACTGAGAAGGTAAACCCGGGTTCGATGAACGATGACGAGTTGGAAGACATAGCGCGTCAAATGTTACACTCGACCGACCTGCAACGGAAGTATAACTGGGACCGCGCGAAGATCTGCGAGACGCTCTCTCAAATGTGTGAGCAGTGTACTGGAGGTAAAGTACGGACAAAATCAACGAAGAAGAGGAAGTTCGGCTCCGTTGTGCATCTTCCCATCAAGTAAATTATTCCACTGGCTAAATAAATTATTATGAACTATTACAACCACTAAAACAAAACTATGGCAACTGGGATACCTTTGGCGACATTAACGATCGCTCCATTTTCAGGATATCAGTTCACTAACTCTGCAGTTGGAGATTTGCTGATCCACGGTATCAACGGAGGCCCTTCTCAAAAGATTCTGGTAGGAACACAAAGCAATAATTATGCGCTAGTTTCGTTCGAGCAAACCGAGGTCACAGTGAGGGATGCCAAGTTGTCCATGATGAACGACTCAGGCGGAGTGCAGCTCTCCGCAGAGGGGGATGTAATGTACACCACAGGGTCCATCATCCCAGCATCGACATGCAACGTGACCTTCGGATCTGATGCATCTCGATGGGAAAGTATGTACGTCAAAAACTTCACCATGAGCGGCAAGGCCCAGCTGGGGTCCAATGTGTCCATGTCCAATGCTACAGGTAAGGCAAACATCTGGTCCTCAGGGACCTACTTGGGTGTTAACACCCCCAACCCGACCCAAGAACTTGACGTGAACGGGTCCATGAACGTGTCATCTAACGTCACAATCAGAGAGACGCTAGATGTCGGGCTATCAACCACCTTGCAGGACACCCTACTGGTAAATGGTGCTGCCACCCTTTCCAATTCTCTGACTGTTGACGGAGCCACCACCCTCGATAATACCCTACTGGTAACTGGTGCTGCCACCCTTTCCAATTCTCTGACTGTTGACGGAGTCACCACCCTCGATAATACCCTACTGGTAAATGGTGCTGCCACCCTCTCCAATTCTCTGACTGTTGACGGAGCCACCACCCTCGATAATACCCTACTGGTAACTGGTGCTGCCACCCTTTCCAATTCTCTGACTGTTGACGGAGTCACCACCCTCGATAATACCCTACTGGTAACTGGTGCTGCCACCCTTTCCAATTCCCTAACGGTGGACGGTGCTACCATTTTGGACGACACCCTGCTGGTCATGGGTGCGTCCACGTTTTCCAACGAGGTCTCTTTCGCGAACAGTTCCACCTTCCTTAGTAACGTGATTGTCCTCGGGCAGCTCAGCGTCGACACCGTCACCTACAATGTGAGCAACATCGTTGTCTTTGCATCCGAGGAGTTGCGCAGCAACTTGCTTGTGGAGGGTGTCATGGACGTGCGGAGCAACGTGTTCTTGGGTGGCAAAACCTTGATTGGCGACGAATTGACTGTCGATAGCAACGTTTTTATACAGGGGGTAACCACCATGTCCAACGACTTGATCGTTACAGGCAACACATTCTTCCTATCTGGTGGTGCGCAGACATTCGAAGGCGCGGTCATAATCAAAGATACTCTGGATGTCTATAGCAACTTGGTAGCTAAGTCCGGTCTCCAGGTGGATGGGGTGGCGTCATTCTCCAATGACGTTTACGTGTCGAGCAACTTTGCGGTTCAAGGAGTCACCACATTTGGGGACGCACTCGAGGTGACCGGTGCATCCACCCTCTCCAACACCCTCATTGTGGACGGAGCCACTATTCTCGACAATACCCTGTTCGTGACCGGGGCATCCACCCTGTCAAACTCTGTTGACGTGTACGGTCCAGCCAGTCTTCGGAATGACCTCTTCGTCGCAGGAGCATCCACCCTCTCCAACACCCTAACTGTCGACGGTGCCACTATTCTCGACAACTCCCTGTTTGTGACCGGCGCATCCACCCTCTCCAACACCCTCATTGTGGACGGTGCCACTATTCTCGACAATACCCTGTTCGTGACCGGGGAATCCACTTTGTCCAACTCCGTCGACGTGTACGGCCCCGCCAGTCTTCAGAATGACCTCCTCGTGATGGGAACGTCCACCCTCTCCAATACCCTAACTGTCGACGGTGCCACTATTCTCGATAACTCCCTGTTTGTGACCGGCGCATCCACGCTCTCCAATTCCCTCACTGTGTCCGGAGCAGCCACTGTCGACAATACCCTGTTTGTGATCGGGGCATCCACTCTGTCCAACACCCTAACGGTCGATGGTGCCACTATTCTCGACAATTCCATGCTCGTGACTGGCGCATCCACCCTCTCCAATTCCCTCACAGTGGACGGCGCCACTATTCCTCGACAATACCCTGTTTGTGACCGGGGAATCCACTCTGTCCAACTCCGTTGACGTGTACGGCCCCGCCAGTCTTCAGAATGACCTCCTCGTGATGGGAACGTCCACCCTCTCCAATACCCTAACTGTCGACGGTGCCACTATTCTCGACAACTCCCTGTTTGTGACCGGCGCATCCACGCTCTCCAACACCCTCATCGTGTCCGGAGCAGCCACTGTCGACAACTCCCTTCTGGTGATCGGGGCATCCACTCTGTCCAACACCCTAACGGTCGACGGGGCCACTGTTCTCGACAACTCCCTGTTCGTGACCGGTGCCTCGACTTTCTCCAACACAATGGCCGTGACCAGCTCCGCAAGCTTCCTGAGCAACGTGACCATCCTTGGTGAACTGAGTGTGGACTCTATCACTTACAACCTGAGCAACATCGTCATCTACTCGTCCGAGGAGATTCGCAGCAACTTGTTGGTGGAGGGTATCCTAGATGTGAGAAGCAACTTTAGGGTGGAGGGAACTAGCATGCTCTCCAACGAGCTTCACCTGTTTTCATCGGCGACCCTGTACAACGGAGAGTCCACTGTGACTCTGAGCAACTTGGGAGGATCAGCGACTCTGTCCGCAAGCTCCAACAACTTTGGTATTAACATGTTCCCTACCAGCAATGCGGAGTATACCGTAGACATTAACGGTGACATCAACTTCTCAGGAAAGATCTACCAAAATGGGGCCGTTTTCAGTGGCTGGAACTCCAACCAGTGGGGCAACTACATCAACTCGAACGCCGCATTCAGCGGCCCCTCAACCGCCACCGACGCGTTGCTAGTGTACCAGTCTAACAACCTCGCATTCTCATTGAGCAACACCTCAGGCTTGGTGTCAATGTATACATCGAACAAATTCGTTGGCATGGGCACCTCTAATCCATCGCACGAGCTAGACGTGGTGGGATCTGTGCGCGCAACTGATGGCGTCTACGTGAACAGCAACGAGTCCTTCTTCAGGGGCGTGCGATCTGACTGTGTGGCAGGAGTTGCAGGCGCTTCCGTCTTCCGCGGCGACGTGTGGGCGAGTTCTACTACCTACACAACCGGCACCGGTATCCTCAACAAGGTGCAGCTGTTGGGCAGTGGTGCAATTGTCGACAACCTCGCCTTGGAGAAATCCGTCCCTGGCACTTCTAACAGGAATCTCCCGCTTGAATGGGACGAGTTTATCACCTGCGCGGGGGGTGACGTTGTTGCCAAAAACCTTTTCACCACCGGCTCCTCGATGGTCGACGGCTCATTGTCCGTCATAGGGAGTCTGACAGGAAATAGTGCAGTTCTTAAGTCAGTGGTCATCAGCGGAGGACATTCCAACTTCCACACTGACGCGGGATCAATCTCATCCAACACGACCACCGTTCTTTCCGGTACATTACCGATGGCTTCTTCAAACGTTGCATTGGGGTCTGTCCTTTTCGAGGTCAATGGAGACACTGCCCTAAACAGTTCTCTTGCCTTGCGTTCTAACGCTTTTGTTGGCGGCGCTTTGTTCGTTGGCTCGAACATGAACTCGAATGCTCCTTCTCTGCCTAACGCCCTTGCCCCCGAGTTTTCTAACGTTCACCTTGACGTTCAGGGTGACGTCGTGATAGAGGACGGTCTGTTTGTGCGTCGAACTGCTGCTTTCGACGGGCGTGTGGGTGTGGGTATTCACGAGCCTGGCTACCCCGTGGACGTGCAGAGTAGTGTGGAAGGTGTTTCCATGAACTGTTCTGCGAAGGTGATCGCCTCAGAGTTCGTTGTCTTCTCAGACGCCCGTATCAAGACTGGCATTGAGGCTTATGTTGCGGACGACTTGATTGAGCGTCTGTCCGTGAAGCGATTCGAGTACGTTGACACCGTGGAGCACCCTGGTTCCATGGTCGGTTTCATCGCTCAGGAGGTCGAGAGCGTGGCTCCTGAATGCGTGAGCACGACCTCGTCTTTCGTGACAGACATTTATAGCTCCCTCCCAATTGTTTCTCGTGACGACAGGGAGTGTGTGGTCTCCATATCTAATGTGTCTCTCTCCGCTGAGACGAACGCGCGCATCGTCGATGATGCAGTGCTTAAGTGCCGTGCCCAGGGTGGCGAGACATTCTTCGTGACCGTATTGCATCGTGAGGGTGACCTGGTGACCGTTTTGTCTTCTATCGCGATGCCTGGTATTGAGGACGAGGACGTCCTCTTCGTGTTGGGAACACGTGTGGATGACTTCAAGATGGTTCGCACTGATCAGATTAACGCTATCGCCGTCGCTACATTGCAGAGCCAGAACAAGCGAATCGGCGCACTGGAGTCTGAGGTCCGCGCCCTTGTGGAGAGTCTCAAGAAGTAACATTTTCTTGGATACACTTGGTTGTTGTCCAAAAAAAGTGCATTAGGTTTATGGGTTGGGAAAAATATGAGATCCCAAAAGACATGCAACATTCACAAAAAGGAAAGGGAAAAAGAAGTAGGAGCAAGAAGGTAAAACGGAAGGGCGAGAGAAACAAAGGCACACTCGACCGTGGAAAGCAAGAAAAAGAGAGTAATGAGCAGAAACTCGAAGCGAAAAGAAAATAGGAAAGCAACAGGTAGAATGAAAAGAAAGAAAAGAACGCAACAGAGACCAAGCGCCGTTAAAGAAAATAAAGGAGATAAAAAACACGGATGGAGTACATGAGAAAAGCATCATATAAAGACTAGGAAAAGGTGTAAAAAGCAAAAGGAAAAAAAGTAAACGAGAGCGAATAGAAATGGGAAAATGGGGGAAGACAGAAAGGGAAGCGGAAACAAAACAACGAAGCGAGAGAGAAAGACGATCCAGCGGAAGAAGGACCCGCAAAGAGAAGTGAAAATCACAGAAAGAGCGAATCAAAACAAAAAAAGCAAGAAAAAAATAGGAGATAAACAAGGACGGGGAAAAAGGAAGGAAAAAGAGAGGAGGCAAAGAGAACAGTAGAGGAGAAAAAAGAGAAAGAAGAAGACGGCAGATCGAAAAGACAAAAAAACACAAAAAGAAGGCGAAAAAAAAAGGAAGGTCGTACAAAACAAGAAAAAGGAAGAGGAAAAAGGGCAAAAGGCCATGGAAGGAAAGATAGGGAAAAAAAAAAAGAGACAAAATGCCCAATAAACAGAGACACTCTGAGCAAGCAACAGGGTAAACCGCAAAGGCGAAGTGAATACGAAAATCAGAAAAAACAGAAAATCAAAGAAATAACATAAACACGAAAACACGACAACAGGAAAAAAATTAGCAAGAAAGGGGGAAAGGAAAATGCCCATAAAGCGAGCGGGCAAAAAAAAACGGAGAGGCCTTTTCTCTTCTTTTCTCTCTCTCGTTAATTGCATTACTGATTGCATTACTCTACCAGAGGATGTTAGGGGCAAGATATCGTGAGACATTCGAAGAATCCTCCTCTAACAACCAGAAGTACTTGTCTGTCGTTCATACCCAGCCTTCGCATCGTGTGTTTATCGATGACATTGAAGAGTCAATTACGACCGACGTCATGTCTGTGTTGGCCCCATTGGATGCTTATGGTCTTACGGTTGTCCGTGGTTCGAAGGGACCTGATGCGCTTCGAAAACTCGAAAAAGAACGTGGGTACACTCACGTCACATATAGCAAATTGATCGTTGCGGATGCTCTCTCCGCTTCGATATCTTTGCCTACAGGTTCACTTTTGGTCGTTACCTTGTTCGACTCTTACAGCATCTTGTTGTTGTTTGCGGGCCCCTCGATGTCTTCTGCGTCATCCTCATCGACGCTCCGTGGAATTGCCGCCGAGAAGGGGTCATCATCCCTAGTTGTCCATTGTGTGGGGCAAGTTTCCGCTGGAGCTGTGAGTATTCTCGAGAAGCTAATGCAACGCCAAAATAACACGAAACCTGTTGTGCCCGCAATGACACTAATTACCGCACCTAGAAATATAGATCCGACTCTGACTGCTGATACTTCATCTAAACTTCATAAATACGACGTTCTGGCAGTATGGGGGTCTCCTGAGTTCATTCGTGTGACGGTGAATGCAATGGGTAACAACACTAGCGCTGGTGTTAGGTGTTTGCAGTACACGGACGTTGATGACACGGCTGATTTGATGGCGGTGTCTCCGTCTGTGCTCCCATCCGATGTCGATGTGAAGAACATTCTTCCTGATGCCCGTATCGGAGTAGAGCCATCGACCCGAGTGATGGCGGTGTTCAAGAGCTATACGTCCATACTCACGCCACCAAGCATCTCTACACCTGCTTCTGAATCCGCATCGACTTCGGCTTCTGGCTCTGCATCGACTTCGGCTTCTGGCTCCTGCATCGACTTCGGCTTCTGGCTCTGCATCGACTTCGGCTTCTGGCTCCGCATCGACTTCGGCTTCTGGCTCCGCATCGACTTCGGCTTCTGTTTCTGTATTGAGTGCTGACCCTGCTTTGTCCGCGCCTATCATCAGATCAACATTCCTGTCTCTGTCTAATAGCGAGGATGGTGCCGACCACGTGGGCATGACGAACTTAACTCTTTGGCAAGAGTCTTTAAAGATTTCTCCTGCTGTGAAGGATGCGCTTGCGCATGCGAACGAGAAGCTTATGGGTGGGTCCGTGTCCCAAGAAAAAACGACCGAGACGTTTGATGTTGGTGAAGGTCGTCGTCAGCCTGATTCTATTGGAGGTTATTATGACTCAGACGACACTCCATTACTGATTGTGCCTCCTTCGAATCTAGAGATGCGTTTGGTGCGCACGGAGTTATTGTTTCACCGGGGGCGGCGTGTGGACCGTCACCGTACGTGGCTTGCTTCTGTGGGTGGCGACAGCGCCATTGTCCGTGCTGGTGACGTCGTTGTCCTAGAGCAACAGGTTGATGCGAGGAGGAATGGGTCTTACTATGTGTTGGATGTGACCTCTTCCACCTGGCTGTTGACGACACACTGGGTCTTGCGTGAGGAGAATTCAAATTCAGATTCAAATGAAAAATCGGACTCAGTTTCGGTGGTTAATGTTGACCTGCGTGCGCGGCGCGCCCAGGTTATAGTGAATAGGGGTGGGCACCGTGTTCGGTGGTGGCGCGGTTCCCCATGCATAATCCGCTTGCGTTCTTCCTCCTCTGCTTCTACTACACAGTCTTTTCTGGTGGGACGCATCGATTCGTTTGACATGGTTAAGAACACCCTTGTCGTGGATATAGTATCGGCTCAGCCGACGGACCGTGTGTCCGACGAGGATGCCGTTGTGGAGGACGATATGTTCGGGTCTGGGTTCGTTTGCTCCACCACGTCGTCGTCTTCGGGTGTTTTTAATACGCGTGTAGCGTGTATGAATTCAGGTGGTGTGTGGGACAGACCGTGCACGGAAGACGAGGATTGTCCCTTTTTTCGTTTGGGTAGGGGTGGCAGCGTGCTTGGGGGGTGTCAAGTTCCGTCGGGGGGGACATGCGAGATGCCGCTAGGAGTTCAACGCGACGGGTTCCGAAAATACAAAGGGAAGCCTGTTGACACCCCCCCATTATTTGCATTCGAAGGCGTGGCTCCGTTGAATTTAGTTAGAATTCCCTTTACGAACATGGATTTTCTGTTCGAACTCCGCAGTGGTAAGTTTTGCGTTTAACGATCATGTATTTTATTGTTCCGTTGACTGTAGGATAATGGAGACGTCAGAGGATATTCTCCAAATTGCTATAGATCTTATTCGCCGTAGCCAGACCTACGAACCTAAGATAAATCTGGTTAAACAAGATGTCGGTCAAACTATAATTTCAAACACAAACAACGAGCCCGAAAACACAGATCCCGACGGGTTCGTGCACGTTGACGCTTCTTCGTTCGCTGTAGGTACATTCAAAGGATCTCCAGAAAAGGATCAGGTTAGCAGAGATCCTCTGGATCCGGTCAGCAGAGATCCTCATGATCCTTATTATTGTGGTAGCAATCCTAGCGTATCCGGAAAGTAGTCTT
>JACBWV010000330.1:0-52830 GCA_013435795.1 Chlamydomonas sp. ICE-L
AAGTGTTTTATATAGCGTTGTGTTAGCTATTTTATAGTTTTCTTTGTTTAACTATTTATAGCTTTGTTGTTAGTGTTTTATAGATCGTTGTTTAGTGTTTTTATAGCCGTGGTTTCACTAGTGATAGCTTTGTTTAGTGGGTTTTTTGTACCTGTTGTTTAAAAGCTATTTATACTTTGTTTTATATCTATTTTATAGCTTTTTTTTGTTTTTTTTTTAGACCTTTGTTTTAGCTATTTATAGCGTGTGTTGTAATGTGTTTAACCTTTTTTTGAGTGGTTTTTTATACCTGTGTTTGATGTTTTTTATAGCTTATGTTTTATTGTTTTTTTTATACTTTGTATTAGTGGTTTTTAATACCTTTGTTTTGCTATTTATAGCTTTGTTTTGTGTTTTTTATACCTTGTTTTTTAGCGATTTTATAGCTTTGTTTTTAAGGTTAGTGTTTTGTATACCTTGTTTTAGCTAGTTTAAAAGATTTTAAGCTTTGTTTTATTGTTTTTTTATACTGTGTTTTAGCTATTTGAGAGTTGGTTTTAAGTGTTTTTTACCTTTGTTTAGCGATTTTATAGCTTTGTTTAGTGTTGTTATACCTGTGTTTTTACTTAGCTCGTTTTCGTGCTTGTTTTAGTGGTTTTATACCTTTGTTTTTTTTTTACGTGTTTTTATACCTTTGTTTAGCTATGTTATTAAGTTTTCTTTTATTGTTTTTGTCTCGCTTTGATGTACGTGATTTTTATACCTTCATTTGTTTTCTCTATCTTACCTCTTTGTTTTCAGTGTTTTTTCTACCTTTTGTTTGCGCTCTATCTTCTCTTTTGTTTTCGTGTTTTCTCGCTTAGTTTTCGCTCTTTTCTCCCTTTTTGTTCTGTGTTATTTCCTCCCTGTTTTTTCCGCTATTTTATATCGCGTTGTTTTAGTTGTTTTATCCCTTTGTTTAAGCCTTTTTCTCGCTTTGTTTTCCTTAGTGTTTTACTCCCCTTGTTTTTTCGCTCTTTTCTCGCTTTTTTTTCCGGCTCTTTGATCTCTTGTTTTCTTTTTTTTTCTCCCTAATTTTTTTCTCTCATTTGCGTCGCTTTTTTTTCTGGTTTTCTCCCTGTTGTTTTAGCTCTTTTCTTCTTTGATTTTCGTTTTTTTTCTC
The DNA here is from genome assembly GCA_013435795.1 of Chlamydomonas sp. ICE-L. NCBI lineage: Eukaryota > Viridiplantae > Chlorophyta > Chlorophyceae > Chlamydomonadales > Chlamydomonadaceae > Chlamydomonas > Chlamydomonas sp. ICE-L. Next base: position 1,142 of record JACBWV010000330.1, read on the forward strand.
CCTGTTTTTCTATTTAATTTTCTCCCTTTTGTTATTAATGTAGTTTTTATACCTTTGTTTTAGTGTTTTTATACCTTTGTTTTAGCTATTTTATACCTTTGTTTTAGTGTTTTTATACCTTTGTTTTAGCTATTTTATAGCTTTGTTTTAGTGTTTTATGTCCGTTGTTTTTAAGCTATTTTAATAGCTTGTTTTTAGTGTTTTTATACCGTTGGTTTTAAGCTATTTTATAGCTTTGTTTTAGTGTTTTTATAGCTTTGTTTTAGTGTTTTTATACCTTTGTTTTAGTGTTTTTATACCTTTGTTTTATTGTTTTTATAGCTTTGTTTTAGTGTTTTTATAGCTTTGTTTTAGTGTTTTATACCTTTGTTTTAGTGTTTTTATACCTCTGTTTTAGTGTTTTTATACCTTTGTTTTAGTGTTTTTATAGCTTTTTTTAGCTATTTTATACCTTTGTTTTAGTGTTTTTATACCTTTGTTTTAGCTTTTTTATAGCTTTGTTTTAGTTTTCTTATACCTTTGTTTTAGCTATTTTATACCTTTGTTTTAGTGTTTTTATACCTTTGTTTTAGCTATTTTATGCCTTTGTTTTAGTGTTTTTATACCTTTGTTTTAGTGTTTTTATACCTTTGTTTAAGCTATTTTATACCTTTGTTGTAGTGTTTTTATACCTTTGTTTAAGCTATTTTATAGCTTTGTTTTAGTGTTTTTATACCTTTGTTTTAGTGTTTTTATACCTTTGTTTCAGCTATTTTAAGCTTTGTTTTAGAGTTTTTTTAGCTTTGTTTTAGTGTTTTTATACTTTTGTTTTAGCTATTTTATAGCTTTGTTTTAGTGTTTTTATAGCCTTGTTTTAGTGTTTTTATACCTTTGTTTTAGCTATTTTATAGCTTTGTTTTTGTGTTTTTATACCTTTGTTTTAGCTATTTTAAAGCTTTGTTTTAGTGTTTTTATACCTTTGTTTTATCTATTTTATAGCTTTGTTTTAGTGTTTTTATACCTTTGTTTTAGCTATTTTATAGCTTTGTTTTAGTGTTTTTATAGCTTTGTTTTAGTGTTTTTATACCTTTGTTTTAGCTATTTTATAGCTTTGTTTTAGTGTTTTTATACCTTTGTTTTAGCTATTTTATAGCTTTGTTTTAGTGTTTTTATAGCTTTGTTTTAGGGTTTTTATACCTTTGTTTTAGTGTTTTTATACCTTTGTTTTAGGTATTTTATACCTTTGTTTTAGTGTTTTTATAGCTTTGTTTTAGCTATTTTATACCTTTGTTTTAGTGTTTTTAAAGCTTTGTTTTAGTGTTTTTATACCTTTGTTTTAGCTATTTTATAGCTTTGTTTTAGTGTTTTTATACCTTTGTTTTAAGTGTTTTGTATAGCTTTTTTTAGCTAGTTATAGCTTTCTTTTAGTGTTTTTTATAACCTTACCTTTGTTGTTAGTGTTTTTAAGCTTTGTTTTAAGTGTTTGCTACTTTGTTGAGTGTTTTTTATACCTTTGTTTTAGCTATTTTATAGCTTTGTTTTAGTGTTTTTATACCTTTGTTTTAGCTATTTTATACCTTTGTTTTAGCTATTTTATAGCTTTGTTTAAGTGTTTTTATACCTTTGTTTAAGTGTTTTTATACCTTTGTTTTAGAGTTTTTATACCTTTGTTTTAGCTATTTTATAGCTTTGTTTTGGTGTTTTTATACCTATGTTTTAGCTATTTTATACCTTTGTTTTAGCTATTTTAGGCTTGTTTTAGTGTTTTTAGTACTGTGTTTTAAGTGTATGTTAATGGGATGCTTGTTTTCGTGTGTTTAACCTTTCTTTTAGTGTTTTTAGACAACGTGTTTTAAGCTCTTTCTCGCTGGTTGTAGTGTTTTTATACCTTTGTTTTAGCTATTTTATTTTTGGTTGAAGTGTTTTTTTATCCCTGTGTTTTAGCTATTTTATAGCTTTGTTGAATGTTGTTATAGCTTTGTTTGAGTGTTGTTATAACCTGGTTTTAAAGCTATTTATAGCTTGTTTTGGGTTTTTATATCTTTGTTTTAGTGTTTTTATAGCTTTGTTTCAGCTTTTTTATAGCTTTGTTTTAGTGTTTTTGTACCTTTGTTTTAGCTATTTTACAGCTTTGTTTTTAGCTACTGTTATAGCTGTGTTTGTTGATGTGTGTTTACCTTTGTTTATAGCCGAATTTTATAGCGTGGGTTTTAGTGTTTTAAGCCCCCTTGTTTTAGTGTTTTTATAGCTTTGTTTTAGCTATTTTAAGAGCGACTTTGTTTTAGGTTTTTATAACCCGTTGTTTTACAGGTGTTTTATAGCTTTGGTTTTAACTATGTTATACTTTGTTTTAGTGTTTTTATAGCTTTTTGTTTTAGTGTTTTAATACCGTTGTTTTAGCTATTGATAGCTTTGTTTAGTGTTTTATACCTTTGTTTTAAAGCTTTTAAAAATAGCTTGTTTAGTGTTTTATACCTTTGTTTTAGCTATTTTATAGCTTTGTTTTATTGTTTTTATAGCTTTGTTTTAGTGTTTTTATAGCTTTGTTTTAGCTATTTTATACCTTTGTTTTAGTGTTTTTAAGCTTTGTTTTAGCTATTTTATAGGCTTTGTTTTGTGTTTTTTTATATACTTTCTTGGTTTTATAGCTATTTTTATAGCTTTGTTTTAGTGTTTTTATACCTTTGTTTTAGTGTTTTTATAGCTTTGTTTTAGCTATTTTATAGCTTTGTTTTAGTGTTTTTATACCTTTGTTTTAGTGTTTTTATGCCTTTGTTTTAGCTATTTTATCCTTTGTTTTAGTGTTTTTGTACCTTTGTTTTAGCTATTTTATACCTTTGTTTTAGTGTTTTTATACCTTTATTTTAGTGTTTTTATACCTTTATTTTAGTGTTTTTAAGCTCTTTTGTTTTATAGTGTTTGTGATACCTTTTGTTTAGTCTATTTTCACAACGGCTTTGTTTTAGGTGTTGTGTTATAACCTTTTTTTGGGTTTTTAGTGTTTTTATACCTTTGTTTTAGCTATTTTATAGCTTTGTTTTAGTGTTTTTATAGCTTAGTTTTAGCTATTTTATACCTTTGTTTTAGTGTTTTTATACCTTTGTTTTAGCTATTTTATAGCTTTTGTTTTAGGTGTTTATAACTTTTTGTTTTAGCTATGTGATAGCTTTGTTTTAGGTGTTTTGTTATACTTTGTTTAGCTAGTTTTAATAGCTTTGTTTGTGTGTTTTAATAGCTTTGTTTGGTGTTTTTATACTTGGGTTTAGCTATGTTATGCTTTGTTGTGTAATAGTGTTTTTAGAAGCTTTGTTTTAAGCTATTTTTATAGCTTTGTTTTATTGTTTTTATAAACCTTTGTTTTAGCTATTTTATAGGCTTTGTTTTAATGTTTTTATCCTTGTTTTTAAAGCTAGTTTATAGCTTTTGTTGTATGTTTGTTTTATACCTTTTGTTTTAGTGGTTTTATACCGTTTGTTTAGCTAGTTTAAGCTGTTGTTTTAGAGGTTTTTTTTAGCTTTGTTTTTAAGTGTTTTTTATACCTTTGTTTTTAGTAGTGTAGAGCTTTGTTTTTAGAGTGGTTTTTATATACCTTTGGTGTAGCTAGTTTAAGTTAAGATTTGTTTTTAGTGTTTTTATAAACCTTGGTTGTAAGCTATTTTTATAGATTTGTTTAGTGTTTGGATACCTTTGGTTTATGCTATTTTTATAGGCTAGCTGTGTTTTAGGTTTTTATAACCTTTGTTTTTAAGCTATTTGATAGCTTTTGTTTGAGGGTTCTTAGAGCTTGTGTTTAGTGTGTTTATTACCTTTGGTTTTAGTATTTTAAGAGCGTTGTGATAGTGTTTTTTAATACCTTTGTTATAGGCAGCTATTTTATAGCTTTGTTTTTGGTGTTTTTTATAGCGGTTGTTTTAGAAGGGTTTTTATACCTTTTTTTAGCTATTTTAATAGCTTTCTTTTAGTGGTTTAGAGCTTTGTTTTAGTGTTTATATACTTTGTTTAAGTTAGGACTATTTTATACCTTTGTTTTAAGGTAGTTTTTTTTATAGCTTTTGGTTTAGTGTTGTTTTTTGAGACCTTTGTTTTAAGGTGTTTTTATACCTTTGTTTTAGGGATTTTATGGCTTTGTTTAGATGGTTTTTATAGCTTTGTTTAAGCTATTTTATCACCTTTGTTTTAGTGGTTTTAAAGCGTTGTTTAGGGTGTTTATACCTTTGTTTTAGCTATTTTATAGCTTTGGCTTGTTTTCAGTGGTTTTCTACCTTTGTTTGAGGGTTTTTAGAGCTTTGTTTTTAGCTTTTTATAGCTCTGTCTTTTAGTGTTTTTAATACCTTGGTTTTAGTGTTTTTATAGCTTTTGTTTTTAAGTGTTTTTTTCTCACCTTTGTTTTCGGGTTTTTACTACCTTGTTTGAGCTATTTTATCGCTTTGTTTCCGTGTTTGTTTCTCCCTTTGTTTTCGCTCATTATCTACCTTTGTTTTCGCCTCGTTCTCGCCTTTGGTTCCGCCCCGGTGTTTTTCTCTCTTTGTTTCGTGTTTTTCTCCCTTTGTTTTCGCGTTTTTGCTCCCCTTTGTTTTCGCTCTTTTTCTCGACTTTTGGTTTGGTGTTTTTCTTCCTTTGGGTTTTTCCGCGCTCTTTTAATTCCTCCCCTTTGTTTTTCGCTCTTTTCTGCTTTGGTTCGGGTTTGTCTCCCTTTGTATTTACGTCTTTTCTCCGCTTTGTTTTTCGTGTTTTTTTCTCCCTTCTTTCGTGTGTTTTTCTAGCTATTTAGTGTTCCGTGTTTTTCTCCCGTTGTTATCGTTCGTTTCTTTTCCTAGCTTTTGTTTTCGTGTTTTTCTCCCTTTCACTTTTCGTGTTTTTTCTTCCCGTTGGTTTTAGAGCTACTTTTCGCGCTTTGTTTTCGTGTTTTTCTCCTTTTGTTTTCGTTTTTTTCTCCCTTTGTTTTTCGTGTTTTTTTCGCTTTGTTTTCGCTATTTTCCTCCCTTTGTTTTGTGTTTTTACTCCCGTTGTGTTCGTGGTTTTTTTACCTTTAGTTTGTCGGTTTTTTCTCCCCTTGTGTTGATCGCTCTGTTCTCGCATTTGTTAGACGTGTTTTCAGCCTTTGGTATTTACGTGTTTGTCTACGTGTTTTAACTCTTTTTCTAGCGGTGTTTCGGGGGGGTTATACACTTTGTTTTAGGGTTTTGAAATAGCTTTGGTTTTTAAGGCTATTTATAGCGTTCTGTTAGTGGGGTTTTTATACCTTTGTTTAGTGGGTTTTCGGTCTACCTTTGTTTTAAGGGGTTTTTTATACCTTTGGTTTTAGCTCTGTTATCGTTTGTTTTCGTTTTTTATCCGTGGTTTTAGCTTATTTTATACCTTTGTTTAGCTATTATAGCTGTGGTTAAGTGGTGTTTATACCTGTGTTTAAGTGTTTTTATAACCTTTGTTTTAGAGTTGTTATCCTTTGTTTTAGCTATTTTATAGCTTTGTTTTGGTGTTTTTATTCCTATGTTTTAGCTATTTTATCCTTTTTTTTTAGCTATTTTATAGCTTTGTTTTAGTGTTTTTATACCTTTGTTTTAGTTATTTTTATGCTTTGTTTCCGTGTGTGGGATACCTTTATCTGTTTATGTTTTTATACACTTGTTTTGAAGCTAGATTTTAAAAGCGCGTTGTTTAAGTGTTTTTATACCTTTGTTTTAGCTATTTTTAATTCCTTGTTTTTAGTGTTTTTATACCTTTGGTTTTAGCTATTTTTTATAGCTTTGTTTAAAGTGTTTGATAGCTTTGTTTTAGTGTTTTTTATACCTTTGTTTTTAGCTATTTATACTTTTGTTTTAGTTGTTTTTATAATCTTTTTTTAAGTGTTGTTATAGGCGTTTGTTTCATCCATCAGCTTTTTTAGAGCTTTGTTTTTAGTGTTTTTGTAGTACCTTTGTTTGAGCTATTTGAACAGCTTTGTTTAGGCGATTTTATACTTTGTTTTGTGTTTTAATACCTTGGTTTTAGTGTTTTTATAGGCCCCGGTGTTTAGTATGTTTATACCTTTGTTTTAGTGTTTTTATAGCTTTGTTTTAGTGTTTTTATACCTTTCTTTTAGCTATTTTATAGCTTTGTTTTAGTGTATTTATACCTTTGTTTTAGCTATTTAATAGCTTTGTTTTAGTGTTTTTATACCTTTGTTTTAGCTATTTTATAGCTTTGTTTTATTGTTTTTATAGCTTTGTTTTAGTGTTTTTATAGCTTTGTTTTAGCTATTTTATACCTTTGTTTTAGTGTTTTTATACCTTTGTTTTAGCTATTTATAGCTTTGTTTTAGTGTTTTTATAGCTTAGTTTTAGCTATTTTATACCTTTGTTTTAGTGTTTTTATACCTTTGTTTTAGCTATTTTATAGCTTTGTTTTAGTGTGTTTATACCTTTGTTTTAGCTATTTTATAGCTTTGTTTTAGTGTTTTTATACCTTTGTTTTAGCTCTTTTTATAGCTAGCTTTGTTTTAGTGTTTTAATAAGCGGTTGTTTTGGTGTTTTATACCTTTGATTTTAGATATTTTTAGGCTTTGGTTTAGTGTTTTTATATACTTTGTTTTAGCTAGTGTAATAGCTTTGGTTTTAATTGTTTTTTATACCTTGTTTTAGCTATTTTTAATTAGCTGTTTGTTTTAATGTTTGTATACCTTTGTTGTTTAGCTATTTTTAGCTTGTTGTTTAGTTGTTTTTTATCCCTTTGTTTTATTGTTTGTCGACATTTGTTTTTTAGCTATTTTTCCGCTTTGTTTTGAGTTTTTTTAGCTTTGTTTTAGTGTTTTTCTCACATTGTTTAGCTACTTTTACGCTTTTGTTTTTAGTGTTTATGCTTGTTTAGTGTTTTATCTCCCTCTTGTTTTTCGGACCTCTTTTAGAGCGTTTTTTTAGAGTGTTTTTATACCTTTGTTTTAGCTATTTTATAGCTTTGTTTTAGTGTTTTTATACCTTTGTTTTAGCTATTTTATAGCTTTGTTTTAGTGTTTTTATACCTTTGTTTTAGCTATTTTATAGCTTTGTTTTTAGTGTTCTTGAAGCTTTTGTTTTAGTGTTTGATACCTTTGTTTTAGCTATTTTATAGCTTTGTTATAGTGTTTTTATACCTTTGTTTTAGCTATTTTATAGCTTTGTTTTAGTGTTTTTATAGCTTTGTTTTAGGGTTTTTATACCTTTGTTTTAGCTATTTTATAGCTTTCTTTTAGTGTTTTTATAGCTTTGTTTTAGTGTTTTTATACCTTTGTTTCAGCTATTTTATACCTTTGTTTAAGTGTTTTTATACCTTTGTTTTAGAGTTTTTATACCTTTGTTTTAGCTATTTTATAGCTTTGTTTTGGTGTTTTAATTCCTTTGTTTTAGCTATTTTATACCTTTGTTTTAGCTATTTTATAGCTTTGTTTTAGTGTTTTTATACCTTTTTTTAGTTATTTTATAAATAGCTTTGGGTTCTAAGTGGTTTTTATAACCTTTTATTTTCGTGGGTTTGTAGAGCTTTGTTTTAGTGTTTTTATACCTTGTGTTTTTAGTTATTTATAGCGGTTGTTTTAGTTTTTTTATAAACCTTTTTTTAGTGTTTTTAATACCTTTTTGGTTTTAGGCTAGGTTGATAGCTTTGTTTTAGTGTTTGTATACCGTGGTTTAGTGTTTTTATAAACCTTTGTTTTAGTGTTTTTAATAGCTTGGTTTTTAGCTTATTTTATACCTTTGTTTTAGGGTTTTTTATACCTTTGTTTAGTGTTTTTTAGACCTTGTTTAGTGTTTTTTATTAGCTTTGTTTTAAGCTATTTACGAGCTTTGGTTTTTAGTGTTTTTATGCTTTTTTTGGTGTTTTTTATACCGTGGGTTTAAGTGTTTTTATAACCTTTGTTTTAGCGATTTTATAGCTTTGTTTTAGTGTTTTTATACCTTTGTTTTAGGGTTTTTTATAACTTTGGTTTTGCTATTTTAAGCTTTGTTTTAGGGTTTTTAATACCTTTGTTTATAGCTATTTTATACCTTTGTTTAAGCATATTTCTACTTTGTTTTTAGCTATTTATACCTGTTTTTAGCTATTTTCTAGCTTTATTTTAGTGTTTTAGAGCTTTTTTTAGTGTGTTTTATACCTTTGTTTTTAGTGTAGGTGTTGTATACTTGTTTTTAGCTATTTATAGCTTTGTTTTAGTGGTTTTTTATAGCTTAGTTTTGAGCTATTGTTATACCGTTGGTTTTAGTGTGTTGATACCTTTGGTTAGCTATTTTATAGCTGTGTTTTTAGTGTTTTATACCGTGGTTTTAGAGGCTATTTTATAGCTTTGTTTTTTAGTGGTTTTAATAGCTTCGTTTTGGTGGTTTTATAACCTTTGTTTTAGCTTATTTTATAGCTTTGTTTTAGCTATTTTCTAACCTTTGTTTTTAGTGTTTTTATACCTTTTTGTTTTAGCTATTTTCAGCTTTGTTTTACCAATGTTTTTTATCCGGCTTGGTTGTAGTGTTTTCGACCTTTTGTTTGAAGTATTGTCTCAGCTTTTGTTTTAAATAGTGTTTTTATACCTTTGTTTTAAGCTCTTTTAAAAGCTGTGTTTTAGAGTTTTTATACTTTTTTTGTGTTTATTATCCCTTTGTTTTAGCTCTTTTATGCTTTGGTTTTTCGTGTTTTTTATATCTTTGTTTTAGCTTTTATAGCTTGGTTTATCGTGTTTTTTCTAACTTTGTTTTACTGCCATTTTTATAGCTTTGTTTTAGTGTTTTTTATACCTTTATATTTAGCTATGTTATAGCTTTGTTTTAGTGGGTTTATAACCTTTGTTTTTATTTAGCTATTGTCATAGCTGTGTTTTAGTGTTTTATAGTCGCCTTTGTTTTAGTGTGTTTATACCTTTGTTTGAGCTTATTTTATAGCTTTTTGTGTTTAGTGTTTTTAAGCGTTTGGTTTTAGTGTTTTTTATACCTTTTTTTAGTGTTTTTATACCTTTGGTTTTAGTGTTTTATCCGTTTGTTTTTAGTGTTTTTATAGCTTTGTGTTTAGCTATTTTAATCCTTTTTTCTAGTGTTTTTATACCTTTGTTTGTTAGCTAGTTTATAGCTTTTGGTTTTTTTGTGGTTTTTATACCTTTGTTTTTAGCTATTTTATAGCGTTGGTTTAGTTTGTTTTTAGACCGTGGGCTTAGCTATTTTATAGCTGTGTTTTAGTGTTTTTATACTTTGTTTTAAGCTATTTTATAGCTTTGTTTTAAAGTGTTTTTATACCTTTTGTTTTAGCTATTTTAATAGCTTTGGTTATGTTTTTTATAGCTTTGTTTTAGTATTTTTGTGTACCGTTGGTTTTCGACGCTATTTTATAGCTTTGTTTTAGTGTTTTTATACCTTTGTGTTAGTTTTTTTATACTTTGGGTAGAGGTTTTTATACCGTTGTTTTAGCTATTTTAATAGCTTTGTTTTGGTGGTTTAGACCTTGTTTTGAGCATTTTATAGCTTTGTTTGAGTGTTTTTTTATACCGTGGGTTTTAGCTATTTAATAGCTTTTGTTTTAGTGTTTTTTTATACTTTGTTTTAGCTATGTTATAGGCTTTGGTTTTGTGTTTTTGTATAGTTTTGATTTTAGCTATTTTATAGCTGTGTTTTAGTGTTTTTATACCATTGTTTTAGCTAAGTTTAAATAGCTTTGTTTTAGTGTTTTTTTATACCTATTGTTGTAGTGCTTTTTATAGCTTTTTTTAGGTTTTTATTCTTTGTTTTAGCAGTTTATAGCTTTGTTTTAGAGTGTTTTTTATAAGCTTGTTTGTAGGGTTTTTAATAATATACCGTTGTTTTAGCTATTTTATAGCTTTGTTTTAGTGTTTTTATACCTTTGTTTTAGCTATTTTATAGCTTTGTTTTAGTGTTTTTTTATACTTTGTTTTAGCTATTTTATACCTTTGTTTTAGCTATTTTATAGCTTTGTTTTAGTGTTTTTATACCTTTGTTTTAGCTATTTTATAGCTTTGTTTTAGTGTTTTTATAGCTTTGTTTTAGTGTTTTTATACCTTTGTTTTAGCTATTTTATAGCTTTGTTTTAGTGTTTTTATAGCTTTGTTTTAGTGTTTTTATACCTTTGTTTTAGTGTTTTTATAGGCTTTTGTTTGAGTGTTTTTATACCTTGTATTTAGACTATTTATAGCTTTGTTTAGTGTTTTTAATACAGTTGTTTTAAGAGCTATTTTATAGCTGTTGTTTAGTGTTTTTAGACCTTTGTTTTAGCTATTTGTGTAGCGTATGTTTTAGTGTTTTTTATAAGTTTGTTTTTAGTCGTTATACCTTTTTTACTTATTTGTTTCTTTTTGAAGGTGCATATAGGGCAAATACAAAAAACGGTGTTTCAAAAACCCGTTTTGATAGCGATAATTTCGCTGAAACGGGGTCAAAACTAGCCATCACTATAAAAACCCCTGGCTGAGCCCACTGCCTCTAAACTTTAATCACCACCCAAAATTATCTCTTGCGACACCACCACCACCAACAACAACAACAACAACAACAACAACAACAACAACAACACCAGCACCAGCACCAACAGCAACAACACCAACAAGGTCAACAACACCCATGTCAGCACAAACAACAATAACAACAACAACAACAACAACAACAACAACAACAACAGCAACAACAACAACAACAACAACAACAACAACAACAACAACAACAACAATGCCACCAACACCACCAACAACAACAGTAACAACACCACCACCAACAACAACAACAATTCATTTCCTTTTCATCTCTGCTCCTCAAGGTTGACTACGATGCCCTTTGCAAGGTGGTGACGACAGGTTACGCCACCACCACCAACCAGTGTTTCATTTTTTGACGACGCGTCGCCATTCTGTCGCCATTCGGTAGAATGCTACACCCCCCAGACCCCCCGATATCAGGACGCGCTGCCCCCCCGACCCCCCCAGGCTCCGCGCTTCGCGCTCCGCCATGCGATGGCTACGCAACTATACTGAAATCAGGGTTGAGTAGCCCAAGTAGCTACTCAACCTGGACTACATAAATCTGAAATAAAAAACACTGCCACCAACAACAGCAACAGCAACGTCAATACCAACGTCAACAACAGCACCAACACCAACAACATCAACGTCAACAACAATGCCACCAACACCAACAACAACAGCAACAACAACAACATAAATTGATTTCCCCTCTATCTCCGTCCCCCCCTAGGTTGACTACAAAGCTCCTTGCAAGATGGCGACGACAGGTTATGCCAACACCACCAACTACAACAACAACAATAACAATAACAGCAACATATGTAGATTTCCCCTCTATCTCTGCACCCTCCTAACTTGAATACGAAGCTTTTTGCAAGATGGCGACGACAGGTTACGCCACCACCAACAACAACTACTACAACATCAACAACAACAGTAACAGCAACATGTATTGATTTCCCCTCTATCTCTGCACCCCCCCTAGGTTGACTACAAAGCTCCTTGCAAGATGGCGACGACAGGTTACGCCACCACCAACAACAACTACAACATCAACAACAACAGTAACAGCAACATATATTGATTTCCCCTCTATCTCTGCACCCCCCTAAGTTGAATACGAAGCTTTTTGCAAGATGGCGACGACAGATTACGCCACCAACAACAACTACAACTTCAAAAACAAAAACAACATCAATTAATTCCCTTTCTATCTCCACCCCCCTAGGTTGATTACACATTTCCTTGCAAGATGGCGACAACAGGTTACGCCACCACCACCACCAACTGCAACAACAAAAACAACAATTGACATCCTATCTATCTCCGCCCCGCCCCCTAGGTTGACTACGAAGCTCTTTGCAAGATGGCAACGACAGGTTACGCCACCACCCAAGCATTTGACAACACAACTGAAGCATCCCCTGGCGATGCTGAAAACGAGAACGCAGAGTCTAACTAGGCACTGTTTCATTTTTTGCTATGCATAGCAGCTTCTAGGCAGCTCCATTAGCCAGCGGCTGAGTCAAGCCGCAAGATTACAGCTGCATTGGAATGCCTGTCCAGCCAGCTTTCAGACACACTAGCTAGCTTCAGGTTTGACCCAAGCACGAGGGAATGCTGAAACCCCCCTGGCAATGCTGAAAATCTCCTGGCAGTGCTGAAAACAAGAACGCAGAGTCTAGCTAGGCACTGTTTCATTTTTGGCGGAGCCCCCCTCTCTGGAAGGCGGGAGCCCCCAGGGTTGCCCCGTTGTCCGTTTGTGCGACCGCCCCCCCCCCCCCCCACCCCTCCGAGACGAAGCCATACACGCCAGCCATCGGTCTCATAACTAACTCGCTACCGTTGCCAACTGTCGCTCCGTCGCTAACACTCTCCGCCATTTTTAGCGCCGCATGCGACGCTCCATAGGACTTGTTACCTATGTGTTGCAGCTTCTAGGCAGCTCCTTTCCCTCGTGCTTGGGCCAAACCTGCAGCTAGTATGTCTGAAAGCTGGCGGCTTGTGTGTGTGTGTGTGTGTGGTGGTGGTGGTGGGGGGGGGGGGGGGGGGGGGGGGGGGTCGGGAGCATACACTCCGGCATAAGTCTTCCCTGCAAACAAAAGGTAGCAGTGGAGTATGTGTGTAACTGGGTGTGTGAGGAGACGGGAGGGGAGGGGAGGAAGGGGGTGGGGGGGGGGGGGGGGGGAAGGAGCATACACTCCGATATAAGGCTACGCTGGCGGGACAGACATTCTAATTCAGCTGTAACCTTGGGGCTTGACTCAGTCGCTGGCTAATGGAGCTGGGTGGAAGCTGCTACGCGTAGCCTAAAAATGAAACAGTGTAGCTAGGTGTCGCATGGTGTGGCTATTCTTTTTCCTTGTCTCCCTAAAAAGAGGTTGCCATCCAAGAGGGTCAGGGCGTGTTTGCGGTGTTATGATTAGTGACCTGACCTGGCCTGACCTGTCCCTCGCTGCCGAGCTCTTCTTTTCAGCTACGAGCAGCAGCTTCTAGGCAGGTCTGGTGCACAAGCCGACTAGAACCATATTGAACCAGAGAACGCAAAGGCTGTTGGTGCAAGGATGTGTCTGATGCCCTAGCGACATTGTACTCTTTGGAAGATTCCCAGGATGAATCTTTGGCCACCAATTTACATGGAGGTGTGAGACCTTTGAAACTTAAACTAGTTACCGGTAATTGGAACAAAGTTGAAAAAGTCCTTTTCTCCAATCATCTTTTCTTTTACTTCAGTACTAATTCTTCAGATACACGCCCTAGAGATGAAAGCTCAGGATCACAAGGAAGGAAGAATGCTGTGTACCAGACCTGGATGTCCTCCTCATGGGAATATGGGATGAGAGTGGAAAACCTGAGATGCTCAGTTCAGGGTAATTCAAAGCGCGCGCTTTTGAGCGCTGACTTTTTGACCCCCTCTGCGCTTTAAGCGCAGTTTTTTGCAACCCTTTGTGGGCGCTGCAAGCAATTCTTGCGCTTTTTGCACTATAAAGCGCAGTTTTTTTGTTTTCAAGTGCGCTTAAGCGCTGGCCAATTTGGCCATTTGAAGTACCCTGGCTCAGTTATCTCATCCGAGACCTACCTCACAAGGTGGTACGTAATATGTCTGAATTTATAACTTCCTCCCACCACCTAAAAGTGGAAACTGATAGATGGAAACGTCCAATTGTTCCTTGGAAGGATCGAGTGAGTCACCTTTGTGATTATGGAATAGTTCAAGATAAACACCATGTGGTGTTTGAATGTACTGACGAAGCCTTGCTGAATTCGAGAAGAAAGTATCAGAGCCTGATTTCCCAATCGGAGAGCAAAATGATTCCTCTACATCATCTGATGTGCAATCCAGAAGTTGAAGGGCGAGAGAAGCTTCCTTTGTTCATCCATGAATGTATGAAGAGACTGGATCAAGTCTTTTTATAGGTATGAATAGGTTATTTTTTTACTGTTTTTTCGTTCGGAAGAAGAGGAATATTATTATTTAAAAATGGAAAAAGTGATTTGTTCGAGTTTACATTTTCCTGGTCATAATTGTTTTACTGCCGAAGACGGCAAGCAGCCAAATTGCTGGCTGGAGCTATGTAACCAAGTTCGAGTTGATTACAGGAAAGTACATGTTATATATTGTATGTATGAGCATGCATGCAAGATCAATGTGGAAATGACAACATGCATCTCTACATATATGCATGTATAGGTTCCACACGCAAGCCCTTTGAATGGAACGAGCCTTGCATCTCCAGTCCAGTGTACATAAATGACAGACAGACAAACGGACACACGGGGTGAATGGAACCAGCCTTGCATTTCAGGCCCAGGTAACGTCCACTACAGACAGACAAACGGAGACAAACGTGGCAAACATGGGGGCTGTCGCCCCCAGTTGTAGTTGTGTACATTGTGAGATGGGCAACGGCCTGGCATGCACAGTCCCTGCCTGCTATATGACTCACATTGTTGCGGTCAAGGTGGGAGCATATGAGCACACAAAAAAGGCAGTGGCCGCAGCCGAAACCCCTACAGGGACCCCCTTGTTTGCACTCACGTCAGCAGACTTGGCTCCGGAACCAACCTCCAACTTCACCTGCCCAGAGGCTTGGGCAACGCCTTGACGCCCCCCATGTGTCCATATTCTGCAGCATCATGCAAAGGGGTCCACTCACCATTACCCTGTGTGTTCACCCCAGCACCACGGCCCAAAAGAGAATTGATGAACTTCACGTGTCCTTCCCGTGCATAGGGGTGCAGTCATCAGTATCCTGCGTGTTGACCTCAGCGCCATGGTCAAGGCGAGGCCTGAGGCACTCTGCACTGCCATACGGTGCAGCAAAATGCCAAGGGGATTTACCATGCCTACCATGTATGTTTACCTCAGCGCCGCCGCCAAGGAGAGCGTTGTTGCATTCCAGGTGTCCAGTACAGGCAGCAGCATGCACATGGGGGCTGCCAATACCATGATTAGTGTCCACTACAGCACTGCTATCAAGGAGAGCCCCGATTCACTCCAAGTGTCCGTGCCAGGGTTGCTCAGGACGCTGCGTCCTCCGTCGCAGAAGCAACGTCGAAGAGTCTGTTGCGAAAAAAAGAAAACAACTGATTTGCTCGCAGGTTTGATCGAGTTTACATTTTCCTGGTAATACTTTTTTACTGCCGAAAGCGGCGAGCAACCAAATTGCCGACTGAAGCTATGTAACCAAGTCCAAGTTCTGCCTGGCTGGCCGACAGCCTGGCACTAAGCCCCATCCCCCTGCTGGTTTGCAACATATTCGCACAGTGCCGTTACAGCGCGTTGTCCACGCTTCTTCTCTTACTGAGCAGGCTCCCGTAAGCAATTTCACTCTCCCTCCCTTATTTGAAAGCTTCAAATAGCAGCATGGTGACAGTCCTAAGCAGCTCTATCGATCCAGTCCATCTCCCCTCACACTCATTTTGCCCCGCCTCTGCCTTGTTTTCTTGCACGAAACCAACAACTATCCTGGGCCTGCTGCTAGGATGTGCTTGCTCGCAATATTCCGAATCCCAATGTTTGTATTTAGTCCTGGGATGGAGAGCTAGCTCATCTGGGTGCATGCTGCCTACCTACATGAATGCATAGCTAGCAACCTGCATGCTGCCCAGCTGGCTGAGTGGCTAGCTCTGCTGCTCCCTATCAGCTGTGCAGGCATGAGAGGGCTAAATGCATGTGTGGTGAGTGAGAGAAAGGGGGCTAGTCAACAATAGCATTTTATGACCAAGTAATGATAATGTCATAATGATGAACTTACATAAGCAGCCCAGAGTTGGCTGAAAAACATGTAACTATCCCAAATACAAATAATGCCCAGGCTGCCTTCAGCCTTGGTGCTTTAAAAAATGTTATTTTTAAAGCACTAACCAAGACCCCCCATAGGTGGGTCTGGGCCGCCTGGAGCCTTGACACCCAACACACAGCAGCCAAACTGCTGGCTGGAGCCATGTAACCAAGTTCAAGAACCCCAACACACACGCAACGCAACCTAACCCCCCAAAAGGAAAACAATGGGCTACACACACCCCAAAGGGCAAGACTGCGTTGACCAAACTGATAGTTTCAGCTCAGAGCTGCTGCTCACGGTGTTGTTGCTACCAGGGTACTACTACTTGTCAAATTGGTCAGCACTTTTTAGTGCAAAAAGCGCAAAACTGCGCGTTGCGCCCACAGATATTTGAAAAAACTGCGCGCAGAGTGGCTTAAAAAGGCAGCGCGGCCCCGCGCTGCCCCGCGGGCTAAGTAATACCCTGGTAGCTACGCACACTCAGCAGCCAAATTGGTGGCTGGAGCCATGTTACCAAGTTAAAGGTGCCACTCTCACTCAGCCAGAATGTGATTCTCACTTCTCACCATACCTAGCTTCAAGACACAACACCAATACTGTGTGATGTCATAACTTCAAACATCCAGCTCCTACTATTGCTGCTCACGCCCAGCTTGGATGTGATACACTCTTCTTAAACAAGTTACAGTGAACAAGCTCACTGGATACTGCACTAGATGTGATACTCACTTCTTAACCAAGTTCCAGTAACCAAGTTCACTTGATACTGTACTGGATGTGGTACTCACTTCTTAACCAAGTTCCAGAAATCAAGTTCACTGGACACTGTACTCGATGTGATACTCACTTCTTAACCAAGTCCCAGTTACCAAGTTCACTGGATACTAAAATGGATAAGATACTAACTTCTTAACTAAGTTCCACTAAACAGTTACCAATTTCAAGATACTCACTTCTTTCCAAACCTAGCCCCAAGCTGAAGACCAATTCTGGCTCCAAGCTCATACCAGACCAGACCTAGCTCCAAGTTCTTACTAGAACAGACCTAGCTCAAAGCTTTGAAGACACAACATTAATAAATTTGTTCAACCTCAGAAGACTGATTCAGCTCTTGCAGCTTCTCTGCTTGCAATTCGCCGGTAGAGTGCAGACCCAGCTAAAAGCTCTTGGTCACAACATAAATAAAATGCATTGCCCTTGTAAATAGAAACTACGGAGGTGTGCCTACATGCTGTCAGCTACTAGCCACATGCATGCATATCAACTACGCAGGTGTGCCTGTACTAACTACACAGGTGTGCCTGTGGCAAAGCAATCCTGAATTGCACGCACTTGCCTGTGTTCTGACACAACATCAATAAATCGCGCCGGAAAAATTTATAAAAATCAACTCCTTCACCTCTGCAGGTGTGACGGTGTATAACTCAATTGCATTACTGTCTACATGATTGCATTCTGTACTTAGGAGTGTGGTGGAGTACTACCCATAATGAATTACTGACCATCTTCACAGCGCACGCAGATAGTGAGCAGCCTGCAGGCTGATGGACCACGCAATCAGACACCTTCCCAGCATCCGACTCCAACTTCCCGGCATCCCACAACTCCTGCTACTTCCCAGCATCCTACTACCACTACTACTACTACTACTACCTCCAAGCATCCCACAACTACTGCTACTTCCTAGCATCCTCCTCCTCCTACTGCTTCCCAGCACCCCACAACTACTGCTACTTCCTAGCACCCTACTACTTTGTACATTGAGTGCCGCAAGGGCTCAACATAGCAACCCCCTGACCTTAATGCAACAGAGACTCCACTGTTACAACGGATTCCATAGCCACTTATACCTAGGGGTTCAGCATCAACCGAGGCCTTCGGCCCACGCCACGTGGGGACAAGTCGTGACATAGCATTTCTTCACAGCTATGAGCAGTAGTGTCTAGGCAGCTCCCTTGACTGGCCCATCCACTATCCCAACTCTTGAAATGCACAGCAACTCCTGGTGTACGAATGGTTGCTAAGTAGGAGCGTTCATATCCTTGCACCGCAGGCGTCTCGTATATGCATGTGGCATATGTCTCAAGTGTGATGTATCATACACTACCATATAGTGCAATGAGATGTGATGCATCGTATACTACCCTGAAGTGCAATGAGATGTCATGTATCATGTACTACCCTCAAGTGCAAAACTTCCCATCATCTAGCGCACCTCTTGAAATTCATATCGGCACCCACTGCGCAAAATTGGTTGCTATGATTTCCAAAGTGGCAACTGACACGTTTGGATTCACAATGGCTGATTCAGTCCTACGATCAATGTAGTCCAATGCAGGTCGCTCTTAGTCATTTGATCACGGCAAACGCTAGTTCACCGCAAAGGCAGCTAGTTCACCACAAAGGCATCTTAGTAACCACAAAGGCTTTCTCGCCGGGTTAAGCTCAGGAGCAGACTTCTCTCTACCACCAGTGGTGTTGGCCTCCCTACCAAAGGGACAAGGGAAGGGATCAATGCATATTCTCCTCAATGTCCTACTGCATAACATGAAGAAATCCTTGACAGCCGGCTTTCTCGCCGGTCCAAGTCCGGGAGCACACGTCTGTACCATCAGCGGTGTTGCCCTCTCTACCAAGGGCTATTGCATGCTTCTCAATGACCTCCCGCACACTGTGACGTCTAGTACATAGGGGTCAGCAATATGATATCATATGATATCATGTCATCATACGATATCAAATGATGCCGGCAGTCTGATTAGGCTAAAATTACCATTTATATACAATATCATATGATACAAGCTGTATGATATCATATGATATCATAATTGCCTTTGGTCAACATCATATGATATGCCGATCCCTACCAGTACACCATGAAGCGACCCTTGCGAGCTGGTTTTCTTGTCGGGTCAAGCTCGGGGGCAGACGTCTCTGCCACAAGAGCACCTGATCTTGCAACTGGTGAAAGGGCAGGAGCAGACATCTCTGCCACCAGCGCACCGGGCCTTGCGTCTGGAGAAAGCATGCTTGGACCAGGAGGGGCACTACCTAAAGGAGCAGCAGGAACACTCACAGAAGGCCGCTCCCCTAGCGGAGTTACAGACGAAGTGAGGTTTGATCCTCCGTAGCAGTCGGATGCACCACCTATGGATGTGCGGGTAGACATAGCTAGCTGAGGCAAGGGTCCTGCCGAGACGAGGCCTGGATGGCATTCGGATGATGTACCAGGAGATGTGCGGGCAATGGCGGTTTGGGGAGGTAGAGGTTCGGTGAGGGTGAAGCGACCCACCTTCCTAACCTGCACCCCCGGGGATGGGGGAATGCCAGATGCGATGTTGCGGGGCGGCTGCGGGAGTGTGAGGGGGGCCGACAGTGGGGGGGACCCTGGGGGGTTCACTGACAAGCTCTTGAGTAATGGCCGCGACAGTGATGCCATGGAGGCATGAGGCTCGCCAGCTAAGCTGTTGTGTGCTGGCTGCAATGTAGTGGCCACAAATGCTAGAGGTTGGCAAGACAAGCTGTTGCGTAGTGGCTGCAACCCTGGGGCGATAGAGGCAGGAGGATGCGCAGTTGGGCTAAGGACTGAAGTGGGAGAAAAAAGAGACCCCTCAGCACCAAAGCTGCTGTCAGGAATGAAGAGTGAGTTATCTTCGACTACATTGAACCTCCCCCGGCTGTACTTCCTGGTCTTATTTACCACCTGCTGCCCCTCCTGCTGCTGTCCTGCCGCCAGATCTGGGCGTAGTGCCTCTCGTGCGATCTCAGCGTTCCACACAGAGCAATCCATGTCAGAAGCAGGACGCACATTTCCCAGTAGATCTAGGCTAACAGGGTTGAGAGCCACATTTTCAGCCAAATTCAAGCCGGTGCAGCCAACCCAGCTAGACATGGGCCGCAGCTTAGAATCAGGTTTAGGTCGATCTAACATCACCTCACCAAAGCAGCTCTGATTGCTCGCGTCACAAGAGGACTGCATTGACAGCACAGCTGCAGGAGTTTCGGAGCATTCCTCCTCCTCCTCTTCCTCTAGAGGGAGCGTCCTCACGTCTGACGATGATCTGACAAAGAAACGCCCGACTCGGTACATGACTGTTCTTGTTGGCACGTTAACTGTCTCCTTGGGCTCTGCAACGGTGTCTACTCCCTGAACCGCCCTGGTCCGCAAACCCAACTCCGTGGGCCCAGATGCTGTGCCCACCCCTTGACCAGGTCCGCCACAAGTCAAAGGCCTGGTACCCGGGGCTGAAACTCTCCGTTGGACCATTTGCGCGATAGAAGTCAAAACTTTCTCTATTTCAACTGCATGGCGAGAGAGATGGGTGATGTTAGATTGACATTTTGGTCTAGATTGACAATGAGTGAGATTGACATGATGGATGGTATTCCTACTTGGACTGACATGCAGTTAAAATTGACAACATGATCTTGATTGAAATACAGTTGGCTGAAGGATGGGTGATATTCTGAGTTTGATTGATGTGCTGGCCTAGATTGACATGCAGTTTAGATTGACAAGATGATTTTGATCGAAATACAGTTGGCTGAAAGATAGATGATGTTCAGATTTGGAGTCCAATTGGGCACCATGATAATGCAACCATCACTCGGGGTTTGATCGCCTGTTGTGTTTTCAGACAGACTAACTAACCCTTACAGACAGACTAACCTTTCCCAGACAGATAGACTATCTAACCATTACAGACAGAAAGACAGACAGACTACCTAACCTTTCACAGACAGACTAACTAACCCTTACAGACAGACAAACCTTTCACAGACAGATATAATATATAACCATTAGAGACAGAAAGACTAACCAACCCTTACAGCCAGACTAACCTTTCACAGACAGATAGACGAACTAACCATTACAGACAGAAAGACAGACAGACTCACTAACTTTTCACAGACAGACTAACTAACCCTTACAGACAGACAAACCTTTCACAGACAGATAGAATATATGACCATTACAGACAGAAAGACTAACTAACCCTTACAGACAGACAAACTTTTCACAGACAGATAGACTAACTAACCATTACAGACAGAAAGACAGAATACATAACCTTTCACAGGCAGACTAACCTTCCAGACCCACCTCCTTGGGTGAGAATCTCATGAACAAAAAAATACTGTCTGCAACTCTCTTACCTGGACCTGGCAGCTTGAGGCAAGGAGATGACAGGGAAGGCATCAGCATAGGGGGCGTATCCAGCCTGACTGTACAGACCGAAATCAGAAACCTTGAACCGCCCAGCGCGGTAGGTAGTACAGCAAGCAGCCTGCTCCATCAGCTTGCTCAGCTCAGGGGCGAATTCGATGCCATTCAAGTCGGGAGTTGAGGTCGTCTGGCGTCGGCTGAGTTGAACGTCGGCTGAGTTGAGGATTTCTGACGGAGCAGAGGACTGGAAGAAGCTCTGACGATTTGAATTGCCAGCTAGGGGGGTTGCAGGCCTGGGGCTGACAGAGCTCGGGGATTGAGCGATCACAGAGCAGCGACGTTTTGCCGCTGCACTATCCTCGGCCCAGGATCGGCGTGAGGGTCTGCGCACCGGAGTAGCCTGTCCAAAGAGTACTCGCTTTTGAGCAGCTTTTTCATCAGGGTGTGAACTTCTCTGGTTTAGGATTCTCTCACCTGCAGAGGGGGCAAGGGCCCTAGCTGGCTCAGCATCCACTGCAGCGCACCAGCCTGCTTTGGAGAAGGGGCCTAACTTTGGCCCGGAGCAGCAGGACACTCCAGAAGTGGTAGCTGAAGTCTGCTCATTCACACCAGCCTTGGTTCCCGCTGCTTGGGTGCCGCCTTGATCCAACTCAGCATGGGACAGGGTGTTGGGAGAGCAACTTATGTCGTACATCGGCTGCAGCACATGGGTGGACTGCTGATAGTGTGAGGAGCTACTCTGGTGATCTGAGTCGACCGACATTTTTGAAGCAACCATTGAGGAGCTTGCAGGATTTCCCGGAGGACAGTCTTTGTCCCCAACAGCTGATACCTGGAATGGGGAAGTGGGAAGGGTCAGATGCTGTGAAAGAGTGATCTTTGTACATCAGGATTGCACAAGTATTGGGCTTGTTGGAATTTGTATTTCAGGAGTGCACTAGCATTTGAATTTTTTGGACTTATCACTTCACAATTTAGCGGATGATTTTGATTTGTATGTTTTGATACAGTTTGCAGTTAGTTTCTCAGAATAGGCCTGAAATCCCACACCTGGGAGAAATAGCGTAAATTTACCTGAAAAAGTGAAGGTAAGATGTGTGACTGAAGATTCCAATTCATCTACTGAATTGATAAAAGGTATGCGTTAGTATTTGAATCACTGGAAGTTTTCTTCAGGAGTGCATTAGTATTTGACTTGATGGACGTGGTTGGAACTTTATCTTCTTGGCTATTGCAGACCAACCTCTTATACCAGAGTAATTTCAATGTTAGTAAACAAGCATCAGTTGTTGCCAGGTGGAAATTCCATGCACAGAAATGTCTGCCAAGAAACAAGGTTAATATATCAGAGGCTCCAGCTAGCCATCTAGAGGTGGGGAGTCGAGCAGAATCTATCTTGCCACCCTAGGGCAGAACTACAACTTTTTCTTAGAAACAAGAAGCCCTGATAAGTGGGGGTGGGTGAATATCATCCACCAGTCGGAACTGGTATCTGTACAAGTTGCAGTTCTGACCGCTGCCTAGGTATCTCACAATATGTTCATGTATGGAGGAAATATATGATACAAAGCAGTGGCACAAACTTGGCATGAGGGAACTGGCCTGTGCGATATTCGTCTGCTAGGAAGAGAAGCTATCCGACCCTTGATAATATTTGACCTAGTCATAGGGATATTGACATCGATAAGAGGATTGATTGTCGGGTTGGATATGGAAGGGAGGAGCAGCGAATATTCTAGAGATTGCGACTTATAGAGCTTGGCAAGAGGAACGGTTTACAAGATAAATGCCGTTGTCGCTGCAGAAGACTATGAGCAGTATGTACGCTGGAGTAATGTTGGCAAGTTCAAGTTGAAGGAGTAGCTGCTACGGAGGATAGCCGAGACCAAAAGCGAGAAGCGATATGTTCATCTAGAAAATAGCAGCGGTAGCACTCATTCTCGGAATTCGAACAACCTTCGGCAAGCTTCCGTTTCACGAAATCACGTAGCCGCGAAACACGGAAGCTGTGCAATTCAAAAATCATAGCTGACTAACCTGAGCAACGTTTGATGTGCCAATTTTAAGCTCGACAAGCTTCCCAGAGGTAGAGATGGCCGAACAATCCAGGGTAGGCCACATTATGATCAAGAAGATGAAGTAACCACACTGCAGATGTTACCGTGTCTCCTGACTCGAGGGGTTGTCCCAAGAAATCAGAATTGCAAATCTGCTGCTCTCAAAGAGTCTATCGCGCGAACTAAGTGTGCGATAGAGGCCGTGAGGTAGAGCTCAACTGTTGCGCAAAAGCAGCTGAATTCATGGGCACCTGGGCCAGCCTCCTTTGGCATGCATGCATCGAGGACTGGTTCTAGCGGGCAAGGTTGTCCGAAAGCTGGAAGAACTACTATCAGGCCGAATTCCCTCCTGGCAAGGACTTGGGGATTAACTGAAGCAGAAGCGGACGGATAAGCTGATGGGCAATCGCCTTGGGCACTTGCTACCTAGTTCGCTTGCCTCCAAAGGACTAGTAAATTCGAATAGAGAGCTCAGTAAGCAGAGGATTATAACTAGAACCGATGGACAGAGCAGTATCCGGGCGAAATGTTTTTCGTAGAAAAGATATCTTCACACCAAGACTGATTCAGGCAAAGCCAAAGCTGTGGATTGGCTACTGCAGACACAGCCGTTCAGCCTGTGGGGCGCTACGGCCTGGAGGTGCTAGTAAGTTATTTTAAATCGCAGCCATCAGACGTTTCGCTCTAATCAAATTTCATCTGCATGGGCCCAGTAAAGGGTCGGTTCGATATGTTCGCAGGGACAACTAGGGCTTACACAATAACCGCTTCCTACCTTTTGGGGGGCAATGTTTTTACTACCCACTGGGAGATTCCGAAAACCCACCCTCGTCTGAACTCAGATGGGGGGGGCAGAAGCTTCCCGGACTAGGTGTTGCAGCAGCCAGGCCTCTGACTGTGTGACTAGCCAACCAGTCAGGAGATCGCAGATCGTCACACCACTAATTCCCTAGCGTTCCCCAGCTACCCCTAGGTACCATCCGTCTTATTAGCGGATGTGACGGGGCCTGCAGAGATGACGATGTGGCTTTCCATAGGGCAACGAGCAATGCTGAAGCGTCTGCACCCGCCATGGACAAAAGCCCTCACGCCGCAGGCCGCCATAGGCTACAACCAGAGAAGATTCCCCATGCACCATTAGTCCCTTGCGGATACTTGTATGTTATGCCTGCTGATATTGGATTGTCTCCACCGATAAAAAAACAAGTTTGATACGCTAGCGCAAGGAGATTGAAAATCCTTTATGTAAAAATTGTCGTCGATTGGCAGGATGCAACACTGCAAACCAATCACTAGATAAGCTTCATCTAACTGTTTAAACACATACTCGTGTACATCGACATGGACCCGAAGTTTGGGTTGTTCAGGAGGATCCCTCGTTTCGCTTCTCGAAACGCAGCCTGTTTCAAAATCTGCTTCTTGCGACGCAACCGGTTGCAAAATCTGCGACGCAACGCCCCCCTCCCCCCACACCCAGACGCACACCTTCCCCCCGTCCTGAAGTCGCCTGAACTTCCACAATCTGGATGTTCGTGCACCTAATCGACCGTCCTGAACTTGCACAGTCTGGACCAGAGGTCTGGACGTTCGTGCCCCCTCACAGCGGTCCTGAACTTCCACAATCTGGACGTTCGCCCCCCCCCCCCCCCCCCTGTACTAAAGTTGGGGGGGGCGTTAAGAATTCTGACCTGCGTTGATTTCGACCGGTTTAGAGCATAGGGTACCCGATGCAGCTCCTAATTTCCACTGGCGTATTGGTTGCGCGCGGTAGTCGGACTGTTATTGCGGTGATTTTTCGACTCATAATGTAGGCGTGTAGCTTTGTGTATGTGTGTGTTTTGTGTACATCGGGATAAGGTGTTCGATATGCAAGAGAGCTGCGGGTCAGCTCGGAAGCTGAGTATCCTCCGACTGCTATTAATCGCACATGCCTGGAAGCCTCGCTTGGAATCACTAAGTGTCAGCTTTAAACGGCATCTTGTACTCTAGGGTAACTCAAAGGCACCATCGGCATGATGAGGAAGCATGTGGCCATCATGTTGTCGCTAAGTGGTTGTATGGGTCGCATCTCCTACTGACTTAGCATCTCCCCTCGTTTGTGAGAACTCGACCCTTGGCTCCCACCTCATCGCTTCCATCGCTAGTCCATCACTTCTATTAATCGGCGCATCCCCGACTCAGCCCTTTTCTTCGAACGGAACATCACTACGCTGCGAAACTCGCAACTTTGCATTCCTTCCCTACGAGCAGAATAGACTATAGCTAGGAGTATCCACCTGGAATCAAAGCTAGCTAAGTCTTTCTGGCCTTATGCCTTCCTAGCTGCTTGTTACCTTCGTAACTATCAGCATGTATAGCGGTGCTCTCACGCGTTTTATGACTTGGTGACTACTTATGTACTCCCTTAGAACTATCGGCCCTGACAGCTTCCCATAGTGATAGCTTCCCGTAGAACTGAGTCATCCTTTAGTGACTCAGTGTCAGCTTCCTATTGACTGCCTGTCTCTCTGTGTCTTATCGGTCTCTCCCTGACATGTCCTGTGTTAAACGGTGTCAGGGTGACAAGATCCGGGCTTAGGGTCTATTCAGGTTACAGGCATCCACTTCGCCCACCGCTGGTGTCCTTTAGTGTCCGTCCTTGCTTGTAACGTTATCCTTGTCTCCGTGTATAGATTGGTGCGTCTGTTCCGCTGCTTTAATCTACTGTCCACTCTACCGGAGTGATTACAAAGCTGATAGTAACCGACTGCCCAATCAGGGACGCAAGACACCTTATGAGTTGTTTTATGGGGTGATGCCTGATGTGTCGTTGTTACGTGTGTTTGGATGCCCCTGCTATGTCACGTTAGTCAATGGGAAGAAATGTAACAAGCTGGACGAAAGGGCGTTATCTGGTAGACTGGTTGGGTATTCTCTGGTGAGTAAGGGTTATTTTATTTGGGTTCCTAAGTTGCGCCAGGTAGTAGAGAGTCGTGATGTCCTCGTATATGAACAGTTTAGCTATAACTGTATTCCTGGGCTTCCTCCCTATGACGGGTCGCCGTATGTTTCTAGCATCCCTGCCGCTATCAACGGACACATGCCTGAGGCTGCGGTCCATTCCTTAGATCCTTTGCTTTCCCCAATTGTTGACCACTGTCCTGGCCATAGGATGATTCTGCGTCCCAGGTCAGGGGCTGCTGGTGCTGTATTGCGTGAGGATACACTGGGCGGGCGAGGTTCTGCGGTTCCTACGGATAAAATCTTAGCCGAATCTCAGGGGGTCGCCAGGCCCTCCTCTGCGTCAAATTCCGTCGGTGAAGCTCTAGGATTACGACAATCTCAGATCATAGTGGAGCCTCTTACAGGTCCATTGCCTACTAGTCACCCTGCTCCAATCATCTTGGATGACTCGAAGGAGTTGGTGAGCGCTTCGCCTCCTGCCGTTCCTGATAGATTAATCGGGGGCCCGGGTGATGATGTAGCCTTTGCCGATAGTGCAAGTGATGATCTAGATCATTGGTCAGGCTCCGATACTGCGTATGGCTGGGGTGTTCCGGTCGACCCAGGCTTCGTTGAATTAGAGGCAAATAAGGCCGGCCCTGTTCAACCAGGCAGTAGTTCTGCACTGGGGGCTCTACTACCGGTTACTGCTGATACTGCTGATACCCCCGCTGCCCATGTACAAGTAAACTGCTTGTACGTGGGAGCATCTGTTGCATCCACCACTGAACTGACCTACAAAGCTGCCATGTTGCATACCAACCCTGACAGGGATCAATGGCTTCTTGCCATGAAGGATGAGATGGCTTCCCTTCATGCCCATGGTACATGGGTTCTCACTCCACAGCCTCGTAAGCAGAAGATCCTGTCTGGCAGGTGGTTATTTGTGAAGAAGATTGGTGTTGATGGTACTATACGCTTCAAGGCACGTTTTGTGGTCCGTGGTTTTCTGCAGCGTCCTGGGCTGGATTTTCATGATGTATATGCCCCTGTCTCCTCCAAAGCAGGTCTTAGGGTGCTCCTGGCTGCCATCACTCATAGGAAGATGTTTGTTCGGCAGCTAGACATCAAGACTGCATTCCTAAATGCCAAGCTGGAACCTGTACTGCCACCAGCCTGAGGGCTTTAGGCACCTTGGTCCTAACGGTGTTCCACTTGTCTGCAAACTGATCAAGTCCCTTTATGGATTGAAGCAGGCACCCAGAGCTTGGGGTAGGGATGTCAAGCGGGTTCTGGTTGCTCATGGCTTTACTATGTGCAAGGCAGAACCTGCTCTGTACTTTAGGAAGGATTCTGATGGTGGGTGGAGCTATGTCCTGACCTATGTTGATGACTTTATCTGTGCTTTTAGTGAGCTGGATAGGTATGTGTTGCTGATCCAGGCAATGGAAGCAGCTGGCTGGGAGGTCAAAGAGATGGGTGTTCCAATTCAGTTCCTCTCTTTGGACATGGATGTTACCCTTGACTCTGAAGGCAGGTGTGTTCAGATCAATCTCTCTCAGCACACCTACATTGTTGATCTGGTGGAGCAGTTTGGTCTTACTGCTGCTGCCCCACCCAAGTTTGCTGCTCCCATGGCCAAATCCACTGTTTCTGACGCCCCTGGAGAGCCCCTGCCGTCTAATAGCCAGTACCTCTCTCTTGTAGGTGCTTTGCTATACCTGGCCACTTGCACCAGGCCTGATATTTCCTTTGCTGTTAGCTATTTATCCAGGTTCCCTGCTCACCCTACAGTCCCTCTCTGGGGGGCTGCCAAACGGTTACTCTTGTATTTGAGAACACATTCTCACCTGGGTCTCACTTACACCCACAGCCCTGATTTCACTTTTACTGTCTTTAGTGACTCATCTTATGCTGATGATGGGTCTGACAGGAGATCTCAGACTGGCTTTGCAGTTCTAGCTGGTGGGTGCATTGTTAACTGGATGAGCAAGCGACAGCCTACTGTTGCTATTAGCTCTAGTGAGGCTGAGTATCAGGCCCTGTCCCAGGCTGCCAGGGAGGTCCAATGGTTGAAGAAATTGAGGGTGGATCTGGGTCTGCCTTGTGCTTTGGTTACAATTCAGGGTGACAACTTAGGTTCCCTGAGTTGGGCCACTGACTGGCAGCTTCTGCCTCGCAGCAAGCACATTGATGTTATTCATCACTACATCAAGGAGCTGGTGGAGGATGGCCAACTGGCTGTTGCCTATGTTAACACTGTGGATAACTGTGCTGACCCCTTCACCAAGCCCCTTGATCCTGCTGTGTTCTGGCGGTTTGTCCGTATGCTTGGAATGACCGCTACTTCTTAGGGTCATTTTTTAGTTTTTTGGTTACATACGTTTCTTGTTTTTTGTTTTTTGTTTTTGTTTTTTGTTGAGGCCTGGCATGGCTGCAGACGGCATTTCTGCGTTAGCGAAGGCTGTGAGGTCAGTCAGTTTTGTTCAAGCGCAGATTGTGGATGTCCGGTTTTCGCGTAATGCGTTCGTGCAGTTTTATCCCGGGAATGGACTGTTCGCTGATCCGTTTCAGGCTTCCTTTTGTCTCCTTCATACGGGGACCCGCAATCAGACGGTCACTCCCCCCCGAACGAGTGTCTGTCCATTGTTTGCCGGCAAAATACATTTCCCTCCTGTTAGTTTTCAGTTCCGGATGGTGGAGGCGCTGGAATGCGCTGTCTCTGGGCAACAAAACTCTGTTGTGTGTTTTTTGTGTGATCTGGGTTGCTTTATGGTAGGATTGGGGGGGGGGGGGGGGGGGGGGGGCAGCGGACGAATACCGGGCGAAAACCGGTCTCGGGAGTCCTGCGGTTCCGAGCGTACACCCCTTTGGCAGGTACTCCTGTTCCAATGTTCCTGTTATCTAGCGTTCTTAAGAGTTTGGCGCAATTTTGATCGACCGAAAAGTGAGGGCAACAAATATGTTTTTTGGTCCATGACGATTCGATCATGTTGATCTTGCTGCTGCTTGCGTCCTTGCTTCTGCTTGCGTCCTTTCTGCTGCTGCTTGGGTCCTTGTGGGGAGGGGGAGGAGGAGCGTCGGAGGGAGGGAGAGGAGGGAGAGGAGGGTCGCTGGCATGATGGGGGAGGAGTAGCATTGGGGGGAGGGGGAGGAGTAGTGTTCAGGGGAGGGGAAGGAGAAGTGTTGGTCACTTGCTTGGAGGGAGGGGGTCAGGGGGAGGAGGGTCGGTGGCAAGAGGTGGAGGAGTAGCATTGGGGGGAGGTGGAGGAGTAGCATTGAGGGTAGGAGGAGTAGTAGCGATGGGGGGAGGGGGAGGAGTGTCTCTGGAAAGAGGGGGAGGAGTACCATTGGGGGAGGGGGAGGAGTAGTGTTGAGGGGTGGGGGAGGAGATTTGTTGGAATGTTGGAGTGAGGGGGAGGAGGGTTACTGGCAATTGGGGGAGGAGTAGCATTGGGGGGGGTGGAGGAGGAGCATTGACGGTAGGGGGAGGGGGGTTGGGGGGAAGTGGAGGAGTGTTTCTTGTGGGGGGGGGCGGAGTAGCATTGGTTGGAGGGGGAGGAATTACATTGGGTGGAGGTGGAGGGGAAGCGTTGGTGGGAGGGGGGGTGGGTCACTGGCGGGAGGGGGAGGAATAGGATTTAGGGGAGGAGTAGCATTGTGGTTGGATGTTCTGATATGTAGTGATTTGTGGTGCGTTTCGGTGCTACTGTTTGCTTTGGGGAGGGGGGGGGGGGGGGGGGGGGGGGGGGGGAGGGGGCGGGAGGGGGGGGGGGGGGGGACGCCAGCGGATGACGTGAGGGAAACATCCAGTCTTGGGTATTGCCTCGCTCATGCTGGTGCTTGCGTATTTGCTGCTGCTGCTTGTGTCCTTGCTATCCTCGATGCTGCTGCTGTTGCTTCTTGCGTCCTCGATGTGCTTGCCTCCTTGCTGCAGTGCTTGCGTCCTTGCTACTGCTGCTGCTTGCGTCCTTGCTGCTGCTCCTGCTTGTGTTTAGCAGCTGGTGCTTGCGTCCTTGCTGCCGCTTGCGTCCTTGCTGGTTCCCTATGCATTCAGAATCACTGTCCAGCTTTTCTCATCTTCTTCTGACAATTTGTGTTTTGGGGTAACCTCAGGTTGTTGCCGTTTGGGTTGCTGGCGTCCTTCCTTGCTGCTTGTTTTATTTGCTTGCATCCTCGCTGCTTTTGTCCTTGCTGCTAGTGTCCTTGGTGCTTGCTGTTTCGTACGTTGCTTTGATGTGTGGAGTGCGGACTGCTTTATGCATCTTTGGTATCATTTGGGCTATGTGGACTCTGTGTTATTTCAGTTTGGTGTGATGCTCTTTGTCAGCGTATACTACTAGGACACGAGTGCCAATAAGGCACTCGTGTGCTAGTAGAATACGCTGACACTCTTACTTTATGTCGTTTTAGTCTTGGCTCATTTGCGCAATCCCTTCTTCATTCTAATGATTCCCTTTTTTTGTCTTTGCAGGCTGTAATTCAAAGCGCGCGCTTTTGCGCTTTTGGGCGTATCAGCTATTAAGCACTTATAAGAGTGGACAGAGATGTATGCAGCGGAGACAGACGCGCCAATCTATACACAGAGACGAGAATAACGTTACAAGCAAGGACGTACACTAAAGGACACCAGCGGTGGGCGAAGTGGATGCCTGTAACCTGAATAGACCCTAAGCCCGGATCTTGTCACCCTGACACCGTTTAACACAGGACATGTCAGGGAGAGACCGATAAGACACAGAGAGACAGGCAGTCAATAGGAAGCTGACACTGAGTCACTAAAGGATGACTCAGTTCTACGGGAAGCTATCACTATGGGAAGCTATCAGGGCCGATAGTTCTAAGGGAGTACATAAGTAGTCACCAAGTCATAAAACGCTTGAGAGCACCGCAATTCATGCTGACACTCCACCTATGACACAGGTGACATACAATACTACTACTCCACCTATGGCACTGGGGACATAGAACTATATGTAACAGATTAAAAAAAAAAAAAAAAAACTCCGAAAAAACGAGAGAACTTCAAATGTAACCCAAAGGGTGTAAATGAAGGAATGGACCAAGGCAAAATACCAAAGAGTGCCAAGGGAGAAAAGAGGATAACCGAATATCAATGACGGGTAACAACGGTATAGAAAACCCGATCCGGGAATAGGAACCTAATGCCATACAATGATAACCAAAAAACAAGAAACGTATGTAACCAAAAAACTAAAAAATGACCCTAAGAAGTAGCGGTCATTCCAAGCATACGGACAAACCGCCAGAACACAGCAGGATCAAGGGGCTTGGTGAAGGGGTCAGCACAGTTATCCACAGTGTTAACATAGGCAACAGCCAGTTGGCCATCCTCCACCAGCTCCTTGATGTAGTGATGAATAACATCAATGTGCTTGCTGCGAGGCAGAAGCTGCCAGTCAGTGGCCCAACTCAGGGAACCTAAGTTGTCACCCTGAATTGTAACCAAAGCACAAGGCAGACCCAGATCCACCCTCAATTTCTTCAACCATTGGACCTCCCTGGCAGCCTGGGACAGGGCCTGATACTCAGCCTCACTAGAGCTAATAGCAACAGTAGGCTGTCGCTTGCTCATCCAGTTAACAATGCACCCACCAGCTAGAACTGCAAAGCCAGTCTGAGATCTCCTGTCAGACCCATCATCAGCATAAGATGAGTCACTAAAGACAGTAAAAGTGAAATCAGGGCTGTGGGTGTAAGTGAGACCCAGGTGAGAATGTGTTCTCAAATACAAGAGTAACCGTTTGGCAGCCCCCCAGAGAGGGACTGTAGGGTGAGCAGGGAACCTGGATAAATAGCTAACAGCAAAGGAAATATCAGGCCTGGTGCAAGTGGCCAGGTATAGCAAAGCACCTACAAGAGAGAGGTACTGGCTATTAGACGGCAGGGGCTCTCCAGGGGCGTCAGAAACAGTGGATTTGGCCATGGGAGCAGCAAACTTGGGTGGGGCAGCAGCAGTAAGACCAAACTGCTCCACCAGATCAACAATGTAGGTGTGCTGAGAGAGATTGATCTGAACACACCTGCCTTCAGAGTCAAGGGTAACATCCATGTCCAAAGAGAGGAACTGAATTGGAACACCCATCTCTTTGACCTCCCAGCCAGCTGCTTCCATTGCCTGGATCAGCAACACATACCTATCCAGCTCACTAAAAGCACAGATAAAGTCATCAGCATAGGTCAGGACATAGCTCCACCCACCATCAGAATCCTTCCTAAAGTACAGAGCAGGTTCTGCCTTGCACATAGTAAAGCCATGAGCAACCAGAACCCGCTTGACATCCCTACCCCAAGCTCTGGGTGCCTGCTTCAATCCATAAAGGGACTTGATCAGTTTGCAGACAAGTGGAACACCGTTAGGACCAAGGTGCCTAAAGCCCTCAGGCTGGTGGCAGTACAGGTTCCAGCTTGGCATTTAGGAATGCAGTCTTGATGTCTAGCTGCCGAACAAACATCTTCCTATGAGTGATGGCAGCCAGGAGCACCCTAAGACCTGCTTTGGAGGAGACAGGGGCATATACATCATGAAAATCCAGCCCAGGACGCTGCAGAAAACCACGGACCACAAAACGTGCCTTGAAGCGTATACTACCATCAACACCAATCTTCTTCACAAATAACCACCTGCCAGACAGGATCTTCTGCTTACGAGGCTGTGGAGTGAGAACCCATGTACCATGGGCATGAAGGGAAGCCATCTCATCCTTCATGGCAAGAAGCCATTGATCCCTGTCAGGGTTGGTATGCAACATGGCAGCTTTGTAGGTCAGTTCAGTGGTGGATGCAACAGATGCTCCCACGTACAAGCAGTTTACTTGTACATGGGCAGCGGGGGTATCAGCAGTATCAGCAGTAACCATTAGGAAAGCCCCCAGTGCAGAACTACTGCCTGGTTGAACAGGGCCGGCCTTATTTGCCTCTAAATCAACGAAGCCTGGGTCGACCGGAACACCCCAGCCATACGCAGTATCGGAGCCTGACCACGGTTCAAGATCATCACTTGCATCATCTGCAACGGCTACATCATCACCCGGACTCCTGAGTAATCTATCAGAGACGGCAGGAGGTGAAGCGTTCACCAACTCCATCGAGCTATCAGTGATGATGGGAGTATGATGACTAGTAGGCAATGGATCTAACAAAGGATCCACTATGGTCTGAGTTGGTGTAAATCCAACGACTTCACCGACGGAATGTGACGCAGAGGAGGGCCTGGCGACCCCCTGAGATTCGGCTAAGATTTTGTCCGTAGGAGCCGCAGAAACTCGCCCGCCCAGTGTGTTCTCACGCAAAACAGTACCACTGGCCCCCGACCTAGGTCGCAGAGTCATCCTATGGCCAGGACAGTGGTCAACAATTGGGGAAGACAAAGGGTCTAGGGAATCAACCGCAACCTCAGGCATGTGTCCGTTGATGGCGGCAGGGATGCTAGAGACATATGGCGACCCATCATAGGGAGTTAGCCCAGGAATGCAGTTATGATCAAACTGCTCATAGAAGAGTACATCACGACTCTCTACTACCTGGCGCAACTTAGGAACCCAAACAAAATAACCCTTACTCACCAGAGAATACCCAACCAGTCTACCAGATAACGCCCTTTCGTCTAGCTTATTACGTTTCTTCCCATTGACTAGAGTAACATAGCAGGGGCATCCAAACACACGTAATAACGACACATCAGGTTTCACCCCATAAAACAACTCAAAGGGTGTCTTGCGTCCCTGGTTAGGCAGACGGTTTCTAAGGTAACAAGCAGCCAGGAAGGCATAGGGCCAAAAGGACTTAGTAAGCTTAGACTCCAAGTGGATACTCCTAGCTATATTCTGAAGGACCCCATTATACCTTTCCACAGTTGCATTCTGCTGTGCAGTGTATGCCAAAGACAACTCATGTACTGCCCCAACCGATTCTAACCAATCCTCGAACCATTTAACTATAAACTCTTTAGCCCTGTCAGATCTCAGACACTTAAAGGCAAACCCCTGCAGCTGATTTGACCATCTGAGGATGATAGTCTGGACTGCTAAGGGAGCTTCATCCTTGGTCCTCAAGCACAATACCTCAGCATAGCCAGAGAATTGGTCTACAAGTCACAAGATATAAAACTCCCCACGAAGACCCCTAATATGAACCGGTCCCATGATATCCAAGTGAAGGCGTTGGAGGGGTGCAAGGACCTCAGTCATGCTTTCTTTAGGAAAAGGGAGACGCTTTCCCTTAGCCTTTTGACAAGCATCACATGGGATCTTACCCATCTTTTGTACTTGATGAAGGCTGAGGGGTAAGTTCTTAACCATACCACGCTTGACAAGGTTGTGCAAGGCATCATAACCGGGATGACCCAGTCGCCTATGCCACAACCATGCAGGAGTGGTAGGGATAATAACTCCACCGTCCTCATCAACATCAAGTGCAAAAGCTGGATAATATTCAGCAACCCTCAAACAACGACTGGAGGTGTGACAAGGCCTACATGCAAACTTATACACACCATCACTGGAAGCAGGAAAGGACCAGAGCACAGAAGAGCCCTGAGTGGCAGTACAACTAATACTATCAAAAGCAATCTTGCAGTGGAGGGAATGAGCTACAGCATGTACGGACAGGAGATTTACTGGACAGTGGGGTATGTATAGAACATTGGTTAAGGTGATTGATGTTGGTAACCAATCACTACATAACACAATGGACCCCATACCCTCTGACCGTTGAATCACCCCATCAGCAAATCGAACTGCAGGCCCAACAGCAGAGGATTCAAACACAGTGAACAACGACCTATCACCTGTGATTGACATCCCAGCTCCCGAGTCCACATGCCAGATACCTTCAGACAGACTTGGGCTGCAAATGTTTGAGAACTTAGTCGTGCAAGAAAATAGGACAGAGCTTACCTCCTAGTTCTTTGAAATGGCGTACCCATCGATCTGATCCTGCAAGGACGACAGCTGCTTACGTGTAAGCGACCCTGGAAGGGCCAAAGCTACGGGCACCGGTTCAGAACCAGGTGCACGTCCCTTGGCCTTTCTGAGTTCCTGATACTTTGTAAAGCAGCGGTCTTCCGAGTGGCTCGTTTTCGAACGACAGGGTCCCCAAGTGCAATCCAAGCGCCTCTTGGTGCCCCCGGAACTCTGAGAACCAGATCCCTTGCCCCGCTGGAAAGCAGCATTAGCAGGGATCTGGGGAGGGTCGCGGGACCAGCCAGGATGCCTTGGATCAGACCTGGGGAGAGACACATTTAAGAAATCTAACGATCTATAAGCATCAAGACAAGACCAGTAGTCTACGGTCTTGTTCTGGTACAACTCAAAGCCAAACTGGAGGCGCAGCGAATCGAATCGAGGGTGAGTGATGCCATTGATTATAGTGTGCATCGCGTGACGCTGCGGCTGCGGGTATCCCGCACTGCGAAGATCAGTGCACAACTGCCGCACCCTGCGAAAGAACACATCCACGGGTTCAGAGTTGTTCATGGTCACACTACGAAGCTCAACAAGCATGAGGGGAACCCGAGCAGCAAGGGCATCAGAATGCTGCCTCTTGATATGCAGTAAGATATCGCGAGGTGTAGCAAAATCCTGATACACCTGTACCATCGGTTCCGTCATGTGCGCGAGCATCATGGTGAGACACATGAACTCCTGGCGTGCAAGGGGCAGGGTACTAAATCCTAACAGTGCAGGATCTACACGAGTCTGACTAGGAGAGGCAGGTGGTGAGGCAACAGGCGAAAACGGCGTGGCATCATACATAGCGCGAACCGACAGAAAGTACTCGGCAGCGATGCCAGCATCATATGCACGCTGGTCATCAAGGTTCTCAATCTCATCCAAAGAACTCGCAACATTTACGAGTAGCTCAAAATCTGGCCTAGGAGGTACAAAGCTGAGAGGAACTTTGGCAAACTGGTACTTGCGTAGATTTGCATTTCGAACTCCCAATCCACCAAAGGTAGCACCACCAGGAGGGGGGTAGTCAATCCCTGCCTGCACAGGCCCCAGATAAGCACGGCATGCATGAGCCAACTCAGAGAACACCATCACTCGCCTAGCCCGCCCCTTCGTATCTAGATTAGCCCGAGTGGCAGCCTGATCCATCCTACCGTACAAAGTGCGGTCCAAGGAGTCACCAGCTTTCTGCGCCTGGCGAATTTGGCGGCAACTCCGCACATCCATGCGCGAAGGTGTGGAGCCATCAAGCAGGTGCTCCCAGGATAAGCATCCCAGCGAGCGATTCGGGTAGTAGGGCAGGGGGGGAGGAAAAGGAGAAGGGGCAGGAGGCTGCTCCACCGGTGGAGGTGGAGGTGGATTCAGGGAGGGGCCAGCAGCATCGCTGTGGACACTCGAGGCAGCAGCAGCAGTCTCACGAGACCGCGTGTGGTAGCCAGCCAGAGCTCGCTCAGAAGGGTTGCGAACAAAGGGGAGGGGAGGAATCAAAGGACCAAGTGACGAGCTTCTCAGCAAAGTCGGCATAGCCAACTCAGGTACCGCAGGTGGATGCGGAGGAGCAGTCGGAGGCTTGTAGACAGGAGGAGGAGGAGGAGGAGGAGGAGCCGACTGGTGCTCAAACACCGGAGACTCAAAAACACGAGTGGCAGTGGAAGGTATGACTCCACCGAAGTCACCACTCCGCGCACTCTGTAGGTCTTCCTCTTCGTCGTCATCGTCATCCTCAGTGTAGTAGCCATCTTCATGCTTATGGCGAGCCAGATCAGCATTGTCATCCTCAAAACGGGCATCAGGAGGCGGAGGAGAAGACTTGTATTTGATGATCTGAGTCGAGACGCAGCATAGACGCATCAGAATATCCTCTACCTCAGGAAGGAGGCGTTGGACAAGAGGAGAAGGAGGGAGAGAAATGGAGGTTTGGTAGGGGGGGATGTCTTCCATGATGGCGGAAGGAGACTCATCTAAGGCAGCAGAGGCCGCTGGCGCGCAATCATCAAGCCAATCAGTGGGAACACGAGTCTTGAACGGAAGAATGCGGTCGCAGCCATTGGATACAATGACGCTCTCCATACCGCGCGACCAAGACAAACCATTCTGTGGGGTTAGCTTTTCGAAGCCGGCAGGAGGCCCACGCGGAAGTTGCATTATAAAGCAGTGGTAGATCGAGATGAAGCCCAGAACCTATCAGCTATTAAGCACTTCTAAGAGTGGACAGAGATGTATGCAGCGGAGACAGACGCGCCAATCTATACACAGAGACGAGAATAACGTTACAAGCAAGGACGTACACTAAAGGACACCAGCGGTGGGCGAAGTGGATGCCTGTAACCTGAATAGACCCTAAGCCCGGATCTTGTCACCCTGACACCGTTTAACACAGGACATGTCAGGGAGAGACCGATAAGACACAGAGAGACAGGCAGTCAATAGGAAGCTGACACTGAGTCACTAAAGGATGACTCAGTTCTACGGGAAGCTATCACTATGGGAAGCTATCAGGGCCGATAGTTCTAAGGGAGTACATAAGTAGTCACCAAGTCATAAAACGCTTGAGAGCACCGCAATTCATGCTGACAGGGCGCTGACTTTTTGACCCCCTATGCGCTTTAAGCGCAGTTTTTTGCAACCCCTTGTGGGAGCTGCAAGCAATTTTTGCGTTTTTTGCACTACAAAGCGCAGTTTTTTTGTTTTCAAGTGCGCTAAAGCGCTGGCCAATTTGGCCATTTGAAGTACCCTGGTCCGGGTTGCCATTTTCCGACTCCTTGGCTCGTTTTTTTTTTATGGTCCTTTCCGTAGCTATGATTCCCCCGGCCTTCCATTTATCCTTGCTGAAAGGAGCTGCTGATAGTAACCGCTTGGGGTCTATGTTTGCTTCTGCAAAATTGATGACAAGGCAAGGTGGTTTTTCCCTTTTCCTTTGTGTGGGCAGTTGCGTATGTGTGTTGCTTGTTGCAGCCTTCATATTTCATCATGACATCCTTCCTGTTGTCAATGTTGCGACTACCTTTATTGCACCCCTTGCAGCTGTCTTGTGTGGTTGGCTGTGGTGGGCACTTATCGAATATCCAGTTGAGTGGGCTACTTGTCCTATTGTTGTAAAGGGTACCCCCCCTAGTCCCCTTTTCAAGGTTGTGCGACGCATTGATACGATTAAGTGCATGCATCCGTCTGTCCTTGCCTCGGTTCTTGGCTTGGCTGTGGTCTTCAGGTTGTACGTAATTTGTGGAGTTGGACCATGCCTGAAGGCTGCATTGTCGGCCATTTCGTTTGGCGGTGTGGAAGGTACTATGTGGTGGACTTTCTTCTTTATCACGGTGCTTGTTTAATTGTACATTGTGTTCTATATTTATACTGAATTCCATGATTGAATCTAGTGTTTTATTCATGTTGCAGGTTCTTGCTATCAATCCATCACGCAATGCACGCTTTACTAAGGTCTTGGTTAAGCGGCGGTTAAATTCGTTATTTTCGGCGTTAACCGGTGTTTGGTCGGAAACACAAAAAGTTGAGATCCGGTTAAAGACCAACCGTCCCGGTTAGTGCAACGGCGCACCCCCCTCCCCGTCGTTAAAGAAAGTTAAGGGGCAGTTAAATTCGGTTGTTGAATTAGATCTGGTGACGTCACGAAGTTGGCGGGCGCCTCTTAAAAATCACGCTGCTTTGGAGTCCTGCATCCTTTCTTTCTTTCTCGGACACTCATCATCAATAGCACAGTTTCTCCAAGATGGATTCGCAGCAGCAGGGCACCGTCCCTGCCACGCTATTTTCGACTGATCTTCCTGAGGCAACCAGCAGCGGCCAGAAGTGGAATAAACGCTGAAATCAGCGTCTGAATCGCGAGGGAGTGCTGCAGAGCGCATTTGCCACGTTGACCCATTTTGAACTGACCTGGTCAGGTGCATAAGACTGCTTACCTGGTGAAACGTTTCCAACCATCTTCCCGAAAGTTAAGGCCCGGTTACAGGTCGAGTCTAAACCCTCCGAAACACAATCCTTAACCGGACCCCCAACCAGTTGGAAACAAGCTGTAGTACTGCCGGGGCGGTCCTCGGCTGTCCTGGTCTCCCAGGCAGATTTCCCACTGTACTGCGAGGCACTTTTTATTGTTGTCTTTCTTCATAGTCCTCCAGTTCCCTATTTTTTACTTTTTCGGCTCAAAGCTGCCTTTTTGGAGTAGTTTTGTCGTCCTTCTGCTGAGTACTTTCCCCTTGTATCTCTTTCTTGGTTGCCCTCGACTCCACTGCTCTATCGGTCAGCTCCCCGAGGCCAGTACAGCAGTACCACCTCTTGTCTTTCCAGTTCCCTGTTTGTAACATCTTATAACCTTTCCCAACAAATACTCCAGCAACTGAAAGAAGCGCATTAGCGTAGGGTCACGGGAATTTAAGGCGTCGGAGGGGGGGGTAGCCCATGGCGAGGGCTAGGGAACGGCCCGTCTCAAAAAACCCGAGCCATGATGAGGTCACATACGCGCAGCGATCGCATCGATCTAAAGGAGCAGATAATTGTTGTATGAACCCCTTGAGCATAAAATGGATCCAACGCTCATGTCGATCGCAAGTTTTCTCACTGAGCGTGTTGGGCCTTAGGGGGGCCGAAAAACATACTTGAACAAGTAGCTGCACTGCGCGCTTCGAGGAGCTCCATGCAAGCATGGACCAGCCCTGGGAACTTCAAATCAGCGATAGGCCAAACCTCAGTCGCTTATGAGCGCTCACTCAGAAGCTACTCCTCCACAAGTATTACAATTGCTGCCGTTGGATTGAATGCTTCACTCCCTTTTTCACTCTCAACAGGAACAAAGCTCTGACAAGGCGCGCTTAGGGCAGCCATTGCTTTGCTCAGGTCGGGAATGCGTGCCCTTCTACTCCCTGCCGGCATCAATGCCTAACAATTTCGTGTGCATATTGTTCCCGGACCTATCACTGACAGCTGCTCCCTGCTTTTTCCCCCTAGCCTTTAATTCCAGCGCGGGCAAAGCTGATACCCGACGGGCATCGCATTTATT
Organism: Chlamydomonas sp. ICE-L; assembly: GCA_013435795.1. Taxonomy (NCBI): domain Eukaryota; kingdom Viridiplantae; phylum Chlorophyta; class Chlorophyceae; order Chlamydomonadales; family Chlamydomonadaceae; genus Chlamydomonas; species Chlamydomonas sp. ICE-L. The sequence continues at coordinate 40,994 of JACBWV010000330.1, forward strand.
CCTGCAGCGATATGTCTGCTTTGTACGAAACGAGTGACTCTTTAGTTCACATGAGTGGGTGGGGTGGGAAGGGTCCGCTCGCGAGATGCTGCGCCCAACATGCTCCTTGGATGCTAGTTCCCCTTGCCCTCTAACTTCGGTCAAACCTAAAAGGCATCGTCTTGATTCCTACAACGCTATGTCCGTTTTTCCAGGAATCAAGCTGCTCTTGGGGGGGGGGGGGGGGGGGGGGGGGGGGGGGGAGGGGGGGCATACATGCATGGGGGTGGTTGGTTATGGTGTTAGTTGCATGTACATTTGTGTTGTGGCCATCTGCCACTCAAGTGTCAGTGTGATGGGGATGATCATGGCAACAGTGCACGATGACATGCCACCTAAAGTGAATGGGGATGGGAAGTGAGTGGGTGGGTGACAATGGAATGGAATGGAATGAACGCCTGGAGAATAGAATGAACGCCTGGAGGCATGGCTTTAATTCCTAGCCGCAAGGGCCGGCGTTGTTTCTTTTTGAAGGCCGAATATGTGTACATTGAGGGTGTACATCCGGTCGTTACCTGCAGCGAGCGACTCTTTTTTTGCACGGCCGAATTTTGTACATCCGTCGTATTTTCGTGGGGTACATGCCAGGGGGTTGTATTACCCCCTTAGCCACCCCCGGCCCCCCCTTTGACACCCCTCGGGCCCCCCCTTAGCCACCCCCCAGCTTCCTTAATCATGCCATATTGGCGGCTTGGAATGATTATTTTCATGATTGGCGGCCTGTAATTCCTAGCCGGCCGTGTAATTCCCTAATTCCCCAGTCGCATTTTATTCTCTTGTGTGCGCATTTATCATGTATGTGGGGTGCTTCATCAGTTGTTGCTAGGTCTGTTCAGGCGCGTAAACTTACAGAACAGGAGCGATTAGTTGTTGTCCAGAAGCGCATGTGTGTGCCTGGTGTCCGTGCCGGCGGTATGCCGGCCGTCCATTGTGGGCGTGCGTACAGCCTGCAGAACTGTCACTTGGGGAGGCCTGATAACTGGGGAGGCTTATGCTCCTCCGTGAAGTGTGTGATTGGTATAGTATGTTCGAAGGTATGTTGCTCCGAATTAGGAATTAACATGTTTGTTTCTCTTCAATCACTGTCCTTATGGCCTCTTTGTGGTTTCTATTGTGCAAACTCCATGCCGCTTTCGTAATCGGCTCTGAGTTGCGCCGAACCTCGAAAGGCCGATTGCGAGCATCTGCGGATGTAATCTGCATGTTGCCCTTTTGCATGTCGCCCTGCCTGGACGGTTGGAATAACGATGTTCGAGGCCGACACGTGTTGGCCGAGTGGTGTTGCCGTTTGGTGCTGCTGTATCACTGTTGCTATCGACCCGTTGTTGTGTTTAATAGGAGTGCTGTGGAAACGTGGTACCGCAACGGCAGTACCAGGACCACACCATGCAAGACAGTACAAGTTATGGTGGGTTATACGAAGAGAGGTACAGACGCGTGAGTGGGCGTTCTAAACGACGTCGGGCAACAACGAGGGAGTAGGCAACGTGGACAGAATGAACATGGAGTGAGCGAAGGAGAGGAGGGAGTTTGGGGGAGGGAACGCCAAGAGTTAAGAGAGTTGTGTCGATGGAGGCGAAGATAGTACCATATGTGCCAAGAAGAGTGATGTGGGGCGTGTGGGGGGCGATAGTCCTAAGGGTAGGGACAGTCCTAGGGGTCCTAAGGGTAGGGACAGTCCTAGAGGCAGGGACACATATGCCGGTAGGCTGATGTGTAGGAGCTCTAGGGGCAGGATCGGGACCTAGCTAGGGGGTTGTGTTCGCTGTAGATCAACTTGCCAAGATCATTATCACTATCGTCATCATCACTATTGTCATCATCAAGGTGGACGATGTTCTTGGTGAGATTATGGGCAACACACCAGGCTTGGACAGCGTCGGGATAGCATGATAGTGGTATGTTGGAAGTGTGGGTGTCTGAGGCATGTGGTTCAGACAGTTTCCCCCCATGCAATAAGTCAAATCCAGTGGTAGGCGATTTGGCAATGCACATAGGAAGTTCTCCCCCGTGCAAGTGGTCAATTTCAACGACAGTGGATCTAGGTGTAACAGTGTGGATTGATCGTGGCACATGTGCAGGTGCAGGGGTGAGACAACTGTTCATACCACTCACTGGCACAAATGCAGGTGCAAGGGTGAGACAGGTGTACGAATCGAAGAAAGGGTTTGAACCTGGCTGGAGGCTAGGGGAGAAGGGTAACTCGAGTCCATAATGTTTGCGGAGGTAGCGTAAAGCAGCTGCCGCATTGTTAGTCTTGCTTTCAATGGTCTTAAGTAGCAAGTGAAGGGGTACATTTGCGTAGGATATGATCGAAGGCCATGTAGTTGGAAAGGGGTGTTATCCTACTGTCTCTAGGATAGTGGAATCCATTGGAAGGTTCATCTACAGGGGCAGAGTCTAGATCTCCATCAATAACTGAGAAAACTGAGTCTTGCAAGAGTAAGGGAGCAACAAGTTCTTCATACCATTTGAAGAAGATACTGATGGTTCCTTCACCATCAAAGGCATTGGAGTTGAGTTGCATGCTGCGAAGGAGTTGTAGATGTCCACACTGATGGTCAAGAGGTGCCCCCCATTCCGGCAGCGGATGCTAAGCAGCGCCGGAATCGGAGCAGTCAGGGCGATGATCGAGAGAGGTGGAGGTGGAGGCCAACTTTGAGACAGGAAATCAGTGGCCGAATTGGATTCGGGTCGGGGGGGGGGGGGGGGGGGGGGGGGGGGTTTGGCTTGCGAGGCCGACGGGGTTATAGAAGATGGTGGGAGGGGAGGAGAGGGGTTGGTTTGGTTACCAAAGCTAGGTTGATCCAGCGGGGGGTCTTGGGAGTTGCGGGGGCAACGTACTGGTGTGATCCAGCGGGGGGTGCCTAAGCGATGACAAGTTTTCTGGGCTTGAGATCCTCTTCTTCGGGAGTTGCGCCAGCAATAATTGAAGACACTGCAGATGCGCGGGAGCTCGGGATCTACGGACAATTTGACAGACTTTGATGCGCTCAAATCTGTTGCAGTGGAAGACGTTACGGCGATGATGGGCGATAACCTATAGCTTTCCGGAGTGTTATACCGTGAGAACTGACACAGGGAATGGACTAGGGCGTGTGCTTTACAAACGTGATAGCATGTCAGGCGAAATGGCAGGTATAATAAGAAGAGAAAGACGACAGTACCTCAGGGTACTGCCGCCGCTAGGTGCTGGCCCTATAGGGCAGAGGCACTACAACGGAAGCTTCCAGGCGGAGGGCCTGGCGCACTAAGACACTCTAGCTGGACTGGGAGAACCGGTCCATAATAGGAGTGGGGCCATGGGTGGGGGGGGGGGTGGGGGGTGGGGGGGGGGGCTGTGGGGTTAGTTTTATTGTTGTAGGCCTATAGGAGTTCCTGAAGTCCGGTGGGACCAACCAGTAGGGTGATTTGTTCCTCTGGTTGGTCCCACCGGTTGGTTGACGGGGGACGAGGTGACCACAATGGAGGTGGCAGAGGAGTAGGTGTGGGAGTGCACGGGGAGGCCAGCAGATATGTAACAAGATGGTGGCAGAGAATGGTGCATGGGGCTTTCTGGACCCTCTAATATCTGTCATGGGGGGTTTCTCGAGGTTCGGTGGCTTTTCTCGTTCGGGCTCTGACAGATTGATTTTGGGCTCTGACAGATTGGTTTTGGGCTCTAACAGATTGATTTTTGGCTCTGACAGGTTAGTTTTGGGCTCTGACAGATTGGTTTTGGGCTCTGACAGATTGGTTTTGGGCTCTGACAGATTGATTTTCTAGATAGCAGCCAACTAGGGCGCTCTAACTATCGAAACTAGGCAGTGTGCGATTCGGAATTCGAATTCTTCGTCGTTAGTTTAATTGTGCAGCGACAGGTTCAGTTTATTTCGGCCCCCCCCAAAACCACCAATCTGGAAATGGATAGGAAAGTCTTGCGCGTCTTTGTTACAGTCCAGGGGCTGCCAAATAGGTTAAGGGGGCCTGTCCAATTCCGATTTAGGAGGAGCGAATAAGAAAACAAGCACTGATGAAATGCCCCCCCAACAAATCGTTTTACCTGAGTTTGTGCTTCGTAGATAATTTAAACTTCGCGGCTTTTCCCTTGCCGCGAACTCCCAAGTTAACCTTAAGGGGGGCCAGGTCAGCATTTTTTGTTTCCACAGGGGTCATCTACCCCTGCCACTACCCAGCCATACCTACCCTAGGTCTGCAGGTCTATACTGATGGCAGCCTGATCAAGGGAGCCCCTGGCACCCCCAGCAAAATAGGTGCAGGGGTCTACATACCTGTGGCTGGTATGAGCTATTCCATTAACCCAGGAGGCCAAGGCGCCACCAGAACTAACAACCGGGCTGAATTAGCATCAAGCCATAACACGCATTGACTATAACACTGACCTCACCCTGCACACTGACAGCCTCTGCTCACTCCAACTCATTAACAAAATGATTCAAGATCCTACTACCTCTACACGTTCTCTTCACTCTGAACTCCTGCATTCTATCCGCACTCACCTTGTCCAACGCATTCTGGCAGGATCACACACTACCCTCTGCAAAGTACGCTCACACACTGGCATATTGGGCAATGATAGAGCAGATGCACTAGCACGCAATGCAGCCACCAACCCAGCATCTGTACGATACACCGACACCACTGGAGAACAACCCCGCCACAACACCTATTGGCCCACTGTCCAACCCCCCTGCACACCTCTTGGCACAACTCCCCCACGAGCCTTAGCACCTAACCTCACCAACGGGATCAGTCTTAACCTTCCCACTAGCTGCCACCTCGGACAGCATCCCCTCAAAGGCATATATGCCACCACCTGGGCTGATAACACCCCCTTGCATCTACCCCACTCCAGCAATAAATTCTGGACATCCTCTCACATCACCCACAAAACTAAGTTCTGCATCCTCAAGGCCAGATGGGGCCAACTGTGGAACAAGAAGCTTGCCTATCGCTGGTAGATGCCCTATGCTAACAACCCCAACCCTGCCACCTCCTCCACATGCCCTATTTGTACCACCCACGAGGACGGAGCTGGCCACATTCTTGCTGGCTGCACACACGCCACCTTCAAGGGCATGTACATCAAGCGTCATGACGCAGCTGTCCACTTACTGCACAAGGCCATCAGCAAAGGCGCCCTTGGATCCCGCCGCGTTATCATGGACGCAGGCAGGCTGGAGGACCTCCCCCGCGGAGTCCTTGGCAAAACACTGCCTGACTGGTTACGCCCTCCCTCCATCTCAGCAGAGATCTGGCCCAAACTGAGGCCAGATCTCGCCATCCTGCCCGAAGTGGACTCACCCACCATTGCTGCTGACAAGGAAATCTGGATTCTAGAGCTGGGATACTGCTCTGACACCAACCATGCCACTAAGGCAGAGGATAAACATACCCAACACACCCAGTTGGTGGCCGGCCTAAGACTAGCTGGCTACCTTGTTCACTACCTAGTTGTTACCATTGGTACCACTGGCACCATCCCCAGAACCTTTGTGACCTCCATGACCACCCTTGGACTTACCAATTTAGAAATTCTTACATTAGCAGACCAGCTGCACCACCACTCTGTTGACAGCTTTCAGACTATTTTACAATGTCGTAGATTCATGGAACACCACCCCGCCGGAGATTAACATTTTTTGGTCCAGCTAGTGCCACCCACGTGACTGACTGAAATAACTCTCAGTCAGTTACGGGTCGGATCACAACTAGTACTGGATCTTTTTTGTGTTTATCTATGGTGACTACAACTAGCTTTTGCGTACGCTGTGGTGTCCTTAATCTCACGTCCCTAGAGTATTTATATTTCTTGGATGTAACAATTTCAATTTCAATTTCAATTTCCACAGGGGTTGTCGGGGTCTCCTCGGGGGTCTTTCCGGCGATCCAGGTAGGCGACAGGTCGGCGATTTGTCATCCCGGGGATGTATTTAAATATTTCGTATTATTTGAAAAAGCGACGGTTTCAAGGCAGAAACGAGCGAAAAACAGGTATTGCCGCGAAGACTTCCAGATGGGGGTCGACCCCTATCTGGAAGTCTTCGCGGCTTTCCGGGTGACACATCAGCAATTCCCCCGAAATCCACGTATGCAGCGGGACACAAAAATACAACAGCACGTACAATCTCTCCGATGTGAGACTTCTATTGCTTCCACACCAAGATTGTCTTTGTTTCGCTGCACCTATTATTTGTAGCATAAAGCCGTCTGCTGATCTCCCCGATTTGGGGCAAAACCGAGATCTAGGGAAGTCCGCCTCCATCGTCGGGGGAGCAAGTGATGCGCAGCTGCATGCCGATCCAGGGAAGGCTACCTCCGTTGGTGAAGGAAGGGAGGAAGGAAGGATGGAAGGAAGGATGGAAGGAAGGAAGGAAGGAAGGAGGGAAGGAAGGAAGGAAAGGAAGGAAGGAAGGAAGGAAGGAAGGAAGGAAGGAAGGAAGGAAGGAAGGAAGGAAGGAAGGAAGGAAGGAAGGAAGGAAGGAAGGAAGGAAGGAAGGAAGGAAGGAAGGAAGGAAGGAAGGAAGGAAGGACGGAAGGAAGGAAGGAAGGAAGGAAGGAAGGAAGGAAGGAAGGAAGGAAGGAAGGAAGGAAGGAAGGAAGAAGGAAGGAAGGAAGGAAGCGAAGGAAGGAAGGAAGGAAAGGAAGAAGGAAGGAAGGAAGGAAGGAAGGAAGGAAGGAAGGAAGGAAGGAAGGAAGGAAGAAGGAAGGAAGGAAGGAAGGAAGGAAGGAAGGAAGGAAGGAAGGAAGGAAGGAAGGAAGTATCAGCATGTATAGCGGTGCTCTCACGCGTTTTATGACTTGGTGACTACTTATGTACTCCCTTAGAACTATCGGCTCTCCTGAGCCAGCTTCCCGTGGGACTGAGTCATCTTGAGATGACTCAGTGGCAGCTTCCTGTCACCTACGTCTCCGGTCTGATCTGTACCCTGTTAGGTTCCTGTCTACCGCCTCCTTTCACCACAGGTGCCCCTTTATGGGTCTCCTGTGTCTGTAACGTTATCCTTGTCTCCGTGTATAGATTGGTGCGTCTGTTCCGCTGCTTTAATCTACTGTCCACTCTACCGGAGTGATTTCAAGCTGATAGGTTACTGGGCTCCTCATCACTACCACTGCTTTGATAATGCAACTTCCGCGAGGGCCTCCTGCCGGCTTTGTGAAACTTACCAAACTTAATGGTGTTTCATGGGCTCGTGGGATCCGCAGTGTCATTGTGAGCAATGGATGCGACCGAATCCTCCCAACGGGGGTGAAGGTTCCTCTAGATTGGCTAGACGACTGCGCGCCAGCGGCCTCTGCTGCCGGAGAGGAGGGTCCTTCCGCCATCAAGGAAGTAACCCCCCCCCGATCAATCCTCCAACTTTACGGTTCCTTCTCTCAATGTTCGACGCCTGTCCTCTGATGTTGAGGATGTCCTGATGAAGCTGTGTTGTGTACAGACACAGATCATCCGTTGTGCATCAGACCCGCAGCCTCATTGCGTCCCCTTCAATTATGATGAAGACTACTCTACTACTACTGATGATGAGGAGGACTTGAAGAGTGCTACGAGTGCTGACTCGGTGGCGTGACCCATCTGCTGCTGCCACTAGTGTCTTTGAGACTTCCGCTGTTTCGCCGGTGTATGAGCCTGCTGATCAGCAGATGCCTAATCGAGAGCTTTCGCCTGTGTATCAGCCTCAGCCTTCGTCGGCGCCTCCCTTTGAGCCTGTTCCCCCGGCTTACCCGGAGGTGGCTAAGCCCACTTTCTTGAAGGGCTTTGCTTCTTTTTCCTCTGCATCTGCCCCCATGGAGCGTGGCCTCCCTGGCTACCACACTCGCTCTCGCGAGGCTGCTGTTTCCTCTGCACGCACCTCTGCTGCTGGTGCCTCCCTGGAACCCCCTCCGCCTCCGCCGGTGGAGCTGCCTCCTGCCCCTGGCCCTCCTCCTATGCTATATACGCGATCATGCGAATCTTGGGAGCATCTGCTCACTGGTGGATCTCCTCCGACTTTGAACTTGCGGGACTACCGCCTGATCAACCAGGATCAACGGGATGGTGAGTCCTTGAACCGCTCTTTGTACGGTCGGATGGATATGCAGGCTACAATGGCAAATGTTAGTGTGAAGCTGAGGCATCGCCGAGTGATGGCTTTCTCTGAGCTTGGTACCAGGTGTCGTTCTTTTCTTGGTCCAGTCACTTCTGGGATTCTGTATCCCCCAGATCATGGTGTTTCCTTTGGTGGTACGAGGCGTAGTGATCACGAGAAGCTTGGTTATCAGTTTGTGCGAGTGCCTGTCCCTCTGTGTCCTGTTAGCCCAGATTTCGAGCTGCTTATGAGTGTTGCGAGGTCCATTCCTGTGATTAGGAACATAGACGACCAGCGCGCTCTTGACGCTGGTCTTGCTGCGGAGTATTTCATGGACATTCGTAGGTCCTTGGCTCCTGTCCCTTCTGCGAATGGAGCTGGGTCTAATACCCTCATTCATGGTGAGTCTCGGTTTGATCCTGCACTGTTGGGGTTCAGTGCACTGCCTCTCGAACGTCAGGAGTTCATGTGTTTAACTATGATGCTCGCGACCATGGAGAACGATATGGTCAAGGTATACCAGGACTTTGCCACCCCTCGGGATATCCTTTTGGATATCCGGAAGACGCAGTCTGATGCCCTTGCCTCTAGAGTCCCTCTCATGCGTATCGAACTTCATAATGCGCACATGGGCCCTTCTGACCGTGTCGATGATTTCTTTCGCATGGTTCGCAGTCTGTGCACTGACCTCCGCAGTGCTGGACATCCTGTCACTCAGCGCCACGCCATGGAAACCATGTGAATGGGATCCGTTTGATCCGATTTGAATCGCTGCGGATCCAGTACGGTATGATGTTGGCTAACAGACAGACTGTAGATTACTGGTCTTGTCTGGAGGCATATCGGTCTCTCGACATTTTGAACATTGCTCTCCCCGGGTCCGACTCCAGGCATCCTGGTTGGTCCCGGGACGCTCCCCAGGTTCCTGCCAATGCTGCGTTTCAGCGTGGGCAGGGATCTGGTTCTCAGGGTTCTGGTCCAACAAGCGACGTCTGGATTGCACTTGGGGCCCATGCCTCAGCAAGACGACCCACTCGGAGGATCGCTGTTTCACGAAGCATCCGCACCTGCGTAAGACCAAGCCTGGTGCACCGGTTACCAATCCGGTGCCCATGGCCTTGGCCCTTCCAGGTGTGCTTACTCCGCGGCAGCTGGCCTCCTTGCAGGCTCAGATTGATGGGTATGCTTTGGACAAGAAATAGGAGGTACGCTCTGTCCTTTTCTCTTGCACTGCGAAATTTTCAAATGTCTGCAGCCCGAGCCTGTCTGAGGGTGTCTGGCATGTTGATTCTGGAGCTGGGATGTCAATCACAGGTGATATGTCTTTGTTCACTGTGTTTCATGCTTCTGAGACAAGGCCAGCAGTTAAATTTGGTGATGGTGTGGTTCAACGGTCTGTGGGTCAGGGTTCTATTGTGTTATGTAGTGATTGGTTACCAACACCAATCACTTTAACCAATGTTCTCTACATCCCACACTGTCCGGTGAACCTCATGTCAGTAAATGCTGTTGCCCATGCTCACAACTGCAAGATTTCTTTTGATAGTCTTAGTTGTACTGCCACACAGGGCTCTTATGTTCTGTGGTCTTTCCCTGCCTCCAGTGATGGTGTGTACAAGTTTGCATGTAGGCCTTGTCACACCCCTCGTGGCCGTTTGTATGGTGCTGAAGATTATCCAGCTTTTGCTCTTGATGTTGATGAGGATGGTGGAGTTGTGATCCCTACCACTCCTGAATGGTTGTGGCATAGGCGGCTGGGTCACCCTGGCTATGATGCCATGCACAACCTTGTAAGGAAGGGTTTGGTTCAGAAACTTACCCCTCACTCTCCAACAGGTGCAAAGACTGTCTAAGATCCATGTGATGCTCTGTCAGAAGGCAAAGGGAAAACGTATCCCTTTTCCTAAAGAAAGCAAACTAGGATCCGTGCCCCATTACAACGCCGTCACTTGGACATCATGGGGCCATTTAATATTAGGGGCTTGCGTGGGGAGTTTTATGTTCTGTGTCTCACTGACCAATACTCTGGCTATGCTGAGGTCTTGTGCTTGAGAACCAGGGATGAAGCTCCCTTAGCAGTTCAAACTACCATCCTCAGATGGATGACTCAGCTGCATGGATTTGTTTTCAAGTGTCTTAGGTCTGACAGGGCTAAGGAATTTATAGTGAAGTGGTTCGAGGATTGGTTAGAATCGGTTGGTGCTGTGCATGAATTGTCCATGGCTTACACTGCTCAGCAGAATGCGACTGTGGAACGGTACAATGGGGTCCTTCAGAACGTAGCTAGGAGCATTCACTTGGAGTCTAAGCTCACTAAGTCCTTCTGGCCCTATGCCTTCCTCGCCGCGTGTTACCTACGCAACCGGCTGCCTAATCAGGGTGACAAGACTCCTTATGAGTTGTTCTTTGGGGTTCTACCTGATGTATCGTTATTGCGCGTGTTCGGGTGCCCATGCTATGTTACCTTAGTGAATGGGAAGAAGCGCAATAAGCTTGACGAAAGGGCGTTATCTGGTAGACTGGTTGGGTATTCTCTGGTGAGTAAGGGTTATTTTGTTTGGGTTCCTAAGTTGCGCCAGGTGGTAGAGAGTCGTGATGTGCTCTTCTATGAACAGTTTAGCTATAACTGTATCCCTGGGCTCTTTCCCTATGATGGATCTCAGTATTTTTCTCGCACCCCTGCCGCTATCATCGGTAAAGGGCTTGATACTACTGACAATGTCCTGGGCCCTTTACCAACCCCGATTGTTGACCGCTTTACTGGTCATGGGATGACGATGCGTCCCAGGCCAGGTAATGATGGTGCTGTATCGCGTGCGGCGGCATTGGGCCAGGGGGAGTCTGATGTTCCTTCAAGCTCTAATTTATTCGAATCTCAGGGGGTCGCCGGGCCTTCCTCTGCGCCACGTTTTCGTCGGTGAAGTCGTAGGATTAGGACAGCCTCAGGTCATAGTGGAACCTAGTACAGGTCCACTGCCCACTAGTCGCCACCCCCCGTCCACCTATTCGGATAGCTCGCGGGAGTTGTTGATCACTTCACCCCCTGCTATACCTGGTGGTTTATACCGGACAAGGCATTGTGCGATGTGGCCGTCACAGATTGTGTGAGTGATGACCTCGAACACTGGTCCGGGTCAGATACTGCGTATGGCTGGGGTGTTCCAGTGTACCCAGGCTTCGACGATTTAGAGGCAAAGGAGGCCGGCCTTGTTCAACCACGCATGAGCTGCTGCGCTGGGGGCTTTATTACCGGTTACTGCTGATACTGCTGATATCCCCGCTGCCCATGTACAAGTACACTGCTTGTACGTGGGGGCTTTTATTTCTACCTCTACTGAACTCTCTTATAAAGCTGCAATGTTACCTACCAACCCAGACAGAGATCTCTGGCTGCAGGCTATGAAGGATGAGATGGCCTCCCTCCATGCTCATGGCACTTGGGTCCTCACTCCACAGCCTCCTAGGCAGAGGATTCTATCTGGCAGATAGTTATTTGTCAAGAAACATGGGGCTGATGGTTCTTTGCGTTTTAAGCTCGTTTGTAGTTCGTGGTTTTCTGCAACGTCCTGGGGGACTACCCTGCTGTATATGCCACCGTTCCTCTAAAGCAGGTCTTCGTGTGCTCTTGCTGCCATCACTCATAGAAAACGTTTGTGAGGCGCTGGGACAATAAGACTGCCTCTTGAATGCCAAGCTGGAACCCTGGTTGGACCTGATTCTGCTCCCAGC
>JACBWV010000250.1:0-10240 GCA_013435795.1 Chlamydomonas sp. ICE-L
CACTGTTGAGATTTGACCCAACAAAAGCACTTGGTGGAATGACCCTATGACAACAAGCCTGGTGGCTTGACCCTAACAACAATCAACTGTGCGAGATTGGACCTAGAGAGCACAAGCACTGTTGAGGATTGACCCTAGACACGAGAGGCACTGGGTGAGATTGACGCCTAACAACAAATCAGCGGTGAGATGATTGATCTCCCTAGACACCAAGCACTGGTGAGATTGACCCTGAGACGTACAGCACTGGGTGATAGGATTGAACCCTAGGGACCACGACGCAGTGTGGAATTGGACGCGCTGGATACAACTAATCCACTTGTGAATTGACGCTAGACAACCAGCACTGTTGAGATTGACCCCTAACAACAAGCACTGGTTGATTATTTGACCCTAACATGGGACAACAAGCACGTTGAGATTGACGCCGAACAACAATCACTTGGTGATATTGGAGGCGACTAACAACAAACAACTGGTGCTATTGAACCGTAAGCAGGACAAGCACTGTGGTGAGATTGACCCTAACGACAAGCACGTAGGTTATCATTGAGCCCTAGAGGGGACACCAAGCACTTGCGAGGAATTGGACCCTAGCGACAACAAGCACGCTGTGAGATTTGACCCAACACAAACGAAGCACGGGTTGATACTTTGACCCTGAACAACCAAGCACGTGTGGATGAGATTGACCCTTTACAACAAGGCACATGTGAGATTGAGCCCTGAACAACAGAGCCCTGTGAGAGAGATTGACCTAACAACAGGAAGCACTGGTGAGATTAGACCCTAACATCACGCACTTTTTAGATTGACCCTAACAACAAGCACTGGTGAGATTGACCCTAACAACTAGCACTGGTGAGAGTGAACCCTAACAACAATCACATGATGGAGATTGCCCCTAACACAGCTGTGGTTAGATTGACCCTAGGACAAACAAGCAGGTGAGATGACCCAACAGACAAGCAACTGGTGAGATTGACCCTAACAACAAGCACTGGTGAGATTGACCTAGACAACACCACTGGGTGAGATTGACCCTAACAACACAAGCACTGGTAGATTACCCTACACAACACACTGTGAGATTGACCCTGACAAGCAAGCACTGGTGATATTGACCCTAACAACAAGCACTGGTGAGATTGACCCCCTAAACAAACAAGCACTGGTGAGATTGCCCCTAAACAACAAGCACTGGTGAGATGACCCTAACAACAAGCACTGGTGAGATTGACCCTAACAACAAGCACTGGTGAGATTTTGGACCCTAACAACAACACTGTGGATACCCTAACACAACAAGCACTGGGTTATATTGACCCTAACAGACAATCACGGTGATATTGGACCCTATCAACAACAGCATGTGTTGCGATTTACCCTAACAACAATCACTTGTTGAGATTCAGACGCCTACACAACAAGCACTTGTGAGATTTGACTCCTAACAACAAGCACTGTGAGATTGACCTAACCAACCACATGGTAGATTGACCCAACAACAAGCCCTGGTGGAGATGGACCCTAACAACAACACTGGTGAGATGACCCTAACACCACACTGGTGAATTGACCCGAACACAAGCACTGGGTTTAGATTGACCCTAACCCAAGCAACTTGGGTGAGATTGACCCCTACAACACCAGCACTGGTGGATTGAACCTAACAACAAAGCACTGTTGAGATTGACCCTACAACAAGCACGGGTGAGATTTACCCTACAACAACCACTGGTGGAGATTGACCTAACAACACAAGCACTGGGTGAAATTGACCTACAACACAAGCCCGGTGAGATTGACCTAACAACACAATCAGGGGAGATTGACCCTAACACAGCACTGTTTAGATTGACCCTAACAACAAGCACTGGGTGAGATTGACCCTAAACCAAGCACTGGTGAGGATGGACCCAACCCCAAGCACTGTGAGATTGACCCTAACAACAACCACGGTGAGATTGACCCTAACAACAAGCACTGGTGAGATTGAACCCCTAACAACAAGAAACAAGCAACTCTAACTGGTGAGATTGAACGCCTAACAACAGCACTGGTGAGATTGACCCGAACAACAGCACTGGTGAGATTGACCCTAACAACAATCACTGTGAGAATTGACCCTAACAACAAAGCACTTGTTAGTTTGACCCTACCAACCAGCACTGGTGAGATTGACCCCTAACAACAAGCACTGTTGAGGATTGACCCTACAAAAGCACTGGTGAGATGACCCTAACAACCAGCACTGGTGGAGATTGACTCCTACAACAACACGGGTGAGCTTGACGCCTACAACAAGCACTGGTTGAAGATTGACCCTAACACGACCAACACTGGTGAATTTGACCCTAACAACAAGCCCTTGGTGGATTTGACCCCGAACAACAAGCACTGGTAGATTGACCTAACATCAAAAGCATGGGTGAGATTGAAAGATTGATGACATTGACCCTCACAACAAGCACTGGTGGAGATGACCCTAGCAACAAGCCTGGTGAGATGACCCTAACAACACAACACTGGTGAGATTGAACCCTAACAACAAGCCCTGGTGAGATTGACCCTAACAACACAAGCCTGGGAATTGCCCTAACACCAACAAGCACTGGTTGAGATTGACCCAACAACAAGCACTGGTGAGATTGACCCTACAAACACACTGTGATATTGACCCAACAACAAGCGCTGGGTGAAGGATTGACCCTAACACAAGCACTGGTAGATTGACCACCGACAAGCCAACTGGTGGAGATTGACCCTACTAAACACAGCACTGGGAGATTTGACCTAACAACAAGCACTGGTGAGATTGACCCTACCCAACCGCACTGGTGAGATTGCCCCTAACACAACACTTGTGAGATTGACCCTAACAACAAGCAGTGGTTGAGATTGCACCCTAACAACAAGCACTGGTGAGATTGAACCCTACAACAGAGCACTGTAGATTGACCCTAACAACAAGCACTGGTGAGAGTTGGACCTACAACAAGCATGTGAGGTTGGACCCTAACCACAAGCACTGTGAGATGACCCTAACATAACACGCACTGGTTAGATTTGCACCTACAACAAGCACTGGTGAGATTGACCCTACCAACAAGCCACTGGTGAGATTGACCCTACAACAACAAGCCTGGGAGATTGTAACCACTACAACTAGTGCACTGGTGATATTGACTCCAACGACAGCACTGGGAGATTGAACCCCTAACAACAAGCACTGGTGAGATTCGCCCCTACAACAAGCACTGTTGAGATGACCCTAACAACAAGCCTGGGTTAGATTTGAACCTAGACAACAAGCACTGGGAAAAGTTTTTTGACCCTAACAACCATCACTGGTGAGATTGACCCTAACAACTACACGGGTGAGATTGCCGCTAACACCATTAAGCACTGGTGAGATTTGTCCCTATATCAACAGCCCTGGTGAGGATGTCGCGCGTAACAACAGAGCAGTGGGTGAGATTGCCTAACACACGCATTTGTGAGATTGACCCTACCAACAAGCACTTGTGAGATTGCCCTCAACAACAATCACTGGTGGGAGATGACCGCTAACACAAGTCACTGGTGTGAGATTGACTCTAACAACACGCACTTGGACAGATTGACGTCTGGGGGCTAGACAACAAGCACTGGTGTGGAGATTACCCGAACTAAGTCAACACTGGTGAGATTGAACCCTAACAACAATCACTGTGTGAGATTGACCCTAACAACAAGCACTGGGAGACATAGGGGGGACCCTACACTCCACTGGTTGAGATTGACGCGCTAACAACAAGGCACTGTGAAATTGTGCCGCTACCACAAGCCTGGGTGAATTGAGTCCCCTACAACACAAGCCCTGGTGTATGACCCTAGCAACAACACTGGTGAGATTGACCCTAACCACAAGCAACTGGTGATAATTGCACCAACAACAAGCACTGGTCTAGATACCCTACAACAAGCCCTGGGTGAGATGATCTGCTAGACAACAACACTGGTTAGATTGACCCTACGAACACAATGCACTAGTGAGATTGCCCTAACAACACAAAGCACTGTAGTTTGACCTAACAACACAAGCACTGGTGGATTGGACGCGCGAATAAACAAGCAACGTGAGATGACCCTAACAACACAGCGCTGGTTAGAGGTTGACCCTAACAGCAAGCACTGGGGTGGAGAGACCCTACAACAAGCACGGGTGTGAGATTGACCCTAACACAGCAATGGTAGATGTGGTCCTACCAACAAGCAGTGGTGTGAGATTGCCCTAATCAACAAGCGCGACTGGTGAGATTGTGACCCTAACAGCAACACTGGGTGAGGATTGACCCTAACAACAGTGGCCACTGGTAATTGACCCTAACAACAACACTGGTAGATGACCCTACTGGCAACACTGTGAGATTGACCCTAACAACAGCACTGGTGAGATGACCCCTAACAACAAGCACTGGGGAGATTGACCGCGAACAACAGCACTGTATCATTGAACCCTAACACAAGCACGGTAATTGTGGACCTAACCACAGCCCTGGTGAGAATTGACCCTAACAACAAGCACCGGGAAGCACTGTGGTGAGATTGCCCTAACAACACCACTGGTAGTTGTGACCCTAACAACAACACTGGTGAATGTGACCCTAACAAAGCCTGGTGAGATTGACCCTAACACAATGCACTGGGGTGAGATTGACCCTACAACAAGCACGGTGCGGATTGACGCCTAACAACACAGCACGGGGTGAGATTGACCCTAAACCACAAGCATTCTGGTGAGATTGACCCGTACACACAAGTCACTGGGGATATTTGACCCGAACACACAAGCACTGGGTGGAATTGACCCTAACACCAGCACTGTGAGTATGTGACCCCTACAACTCTCGCCCGTGTGAATTGACCCCTAACAACAAGCCACTGTGAGAGTTGACCCTAGACAACAAGCACTGTGGTGAGATTGACCTAACAACATCACTGTGATTGGCACCCTAACAACAAGCACTGGGGCTTGATACCCTAACAACAAGCACTGGTGAGATGTGACCCTAACAACAAGCACTGGGTGTCGTGATGCCCTAATGAACAAAAGTGGCACTGGGAAGATGACCCCTACAACAGGCACTGGTGAGAGGTGGACCCTAACACAAGCACTGGTGAGAGTGGACCCTTAACAACATCACGGTGAGATTTACCCTAACAACAAGCCACTGTGAGAATGGACCGCTAACAACCAGCACTGGTTGGTGAGAATTTATTGACCCTAACAACAAGCACTCGGTGAGACTGACCTCTAACAAACACAAGCCTGGATGAGAAAGGTGACCCTAGACAACCACAACTGGTGAGATTGACCACTACAGACCACAAGACATGGTGAAGATTGACCCTACAACCAAGCGACTAGTGAGATTTGACCCTACAACAAGCACTAGGTGAGATTTGACCCTAACCCAAGCACCTGGTGAGAGTGAACCCTAACAACAAGTCACTGGTGAGACATTGACCCCTAAACAACAAGCACTGTTGAGGATTTACCCTAACAACAAAGCACTGGTGGATTGACCCTACACAACAAGCACTGGTGAGTTGACCCTAAACAACGAGCACTGGTGAGATTGACCCTACCAACAATCCTGGTGAGATTGACCCAACAACTAAGCACTGGTGAATGACCCTAACAACAAGCAGCTGGTGAGTGACTTGTGACGCCCTAACAACACAAGTCACGGTGAGATTGACCCTAACGAACAGCACTACGTGAGATTTGAACCCTATACCGACAACAAAGCACTGGTGAGATTGACCCCTAACACCAAATATGTACAAGCATGGTCGTGAGATTTGTACTCCTAACAACACTCACTGTTGAGATTGTAACCGGCTAACACAGCACTTGGTGAGATTGACTCCAACAACTAAGCACGGTGGTGACGATCTGACCCTACAATACCACTCCCACCAGCACTAGGTGAGTTGACCCTAGCAACCAGCACGGTGAGATTGACCCTTATAAAACAAGCACTGGTGAGAATTGACCCTAACCAAGACAAGTCACTGGTTAGATGACCCGAACAAACAGCACTGGTGCTAGCATGTGACCGCTACCCAACAAGCAAGCTCGGTGAGCTGACAACCCTTACACAACAGCACTGGTGAGATTGACCCTAACAACAAGCACTGGGGTGTTATTGACCCTGAGACAACAGCACGGGTGCAATTGACCCTAACAACAAGCAAACTGGTGCCGATTGGACCCCTTTACAACAACACAGCCCTGGTGACGAACTTTGACCACAACAGCACTGTGAGATTGACCCTAACAACACAATGGTGAGATTTGACCCTAACTAACAAGCCACCTGGTGAGATTGACCCGAAAACAACAGCACTGGTGAATTGACTCCAACAACAGCCACTTGGTGAGATGCGACCCTAACACAAGCACTGGGTGAGTGACCCTAACTAACAAGCAAACTTGGTGAGATTGACCCCTCAACAACAAGCACCCGGGTGAATTTGACCCTACCCACCAACACTGTAGATCTGGCCCTACTCACACCAAGCACGGGTGTAGATTGACCCAACATCCTGGTAATGTGGGATTGTACCCTAGACAACAAGCTACTGGGTGAGATTGACCGGCTAACAACAAGCACTGGTGGAATTGACCCAACAACAAGCACTGGTGAATTGACCCTAACATCAAGCGGCGAGGGGTGCGATTGTGACCGGACAACAAGCACTGTTGAGATTGGTACGCCGTACAAGACAGGGACAATCACGTTGGTTGGAGAGTTGACCCGAGACAACAAGGCCTGGTGACTTGTGACCCTGACCAACAAGCACTGGTTGAGATTGACCCCACACAAGCCGTGGTAGATTGACCCTAACAACAGCTGGTGAGATTGACCCTACAACAGCACTGTTGAATTGACCCCTAAGCAACCACCACTGGTGAGATTGACCCAACAACAATCACTGGGTGAGATTTGACCCTAACAACGAAGCACTGGTGAGACATTGATCCCTAACAACTATCGACTGTGAGATTGACCCGTAACAACAAGCACTGGTGAGAATTGTGACCCTACAACAAGCACTTGTGAATAACGCCTAACACAAGCAGTGGGTTGAGATTGACGCCTAGATCAACAAGCACTGTGTGGGTTGACCCTACCAAACACGCAGCGTGTGGTGAGAGGTTGACCCTGAACAGACAAGCACTTGTGGGATTTACCGGCTAACAACACCACGTGGATTGGGGGTGGGGGGGGGGGGGGGGACCCCGAGACACACGCAACTGGTTGAGGGTGGTTGACCCTAACGGACAATCATCTGGTGAGAGTGACCCTAACACAAGCACTGGTGTATGATTGACGCCCTAACAACAAGGGGGGTGGGCAGGCCTGGGTGAGATTGACCCCTAGACAGCGCACGCGTCTGTGGTGACTATGGACCCTAACACGGCAGGGAGAGAGGAGGGCTGGTGAGATGACCCTACAACCAAGCCACTGGTGAGATTGACCTAATCCCAAGCACTGGTTTAGATTGACCCTAACACAAGCACTGGTGAGATTGCCCCTAACACAAGCATGGTTAGATTGACCCTCGACAACACGACACTGGTGAGAATTGACCCTAGCAACAAGCCTGGTGAGATTGACCCTAACACCAGCACTCCTAGGGTGAGTGGACCAAAAACTAACAACGGCACCATTGGTGAGGTTATTGGAACCTAACGCAACAAGCGACCGTAAAGTGAAATGGACACCCCCTACAAGGCAATCCTGGTGGAAGAAGATTGACCCACCAACAAGCGACTGCACATGATATGACCCCTGAAACAACAAGCACTGGTGAGATTGACCCTAACAACAAGCACTGGTGAGATTGACCCTAACAACAAGCACTGGTGAGATTGACCCTAACAACAAGCACTGGTGAGATTGACCCTAACAACAAGCACTGGTGAGATTGAACCCTAAAAGCAATAAGCACTGGGTGAGGATTGACCCTGAACCACAAGCAACTGTGAATTGACCCTAACAACAAGCACTGGTGCGATTGACGCGCTAACAACAAAAGCAACTGGTAAGAGATTTGACCCGTAACACATGCACTGGGGATGAAATTGTGCCGCCTAATGTAAACAAGGCACTAAAAGGGTGAGAATAAAAGACCCTAACAGACAAAACTGGGAGATTGCCCTAACAACAGCTGGTGATTGACCCTAACAACACGCCTGGTGAGATTGACCCTAACAACAGCAACTGTGTGAGATTGTGACCGCTAACAACAACAGTGGTGAGAATTGACGCGCTTCGTACGCCAACAAGCAAGCTGTTGAGACTGACCCAATAACACACACGCCACTGGTGGAGATTGAGACCCTAACAACAAGCACAAATGGTAGAGGGATTAGACCCTAACAACGCACTGGTGTAGATTGACCCTAACAACAGGAAGGGTGATATTAGACCCTAACACAAGCCTGGTGAGTCCGGACCCTAGTCAACAAGCCCTGGTGAATTGTACACACATACACAACAGGCACGTGGTGAGATTGACCCAACCGCTAACAACACGCAACTGGTGAGTTGACCTAACAACAAGCCTGGTGAGATTGACCCTAACAACCGGCCTTTGAGGGTTGACCCTAAAGGACAACAATCAGCTGGTGCTAATTGACCGCTAACAACAGAAGCACTGGTGAGATTGACCCTACAACAAGCGAGACATGGTGCGATTTGACCCTAACAACAAGCCACTGGTGAGATGGACGCCCTAACAACAGCGCGACGTGGTGGAGGATTGAGGGGCAACCCTCAACACGAAGCAGCTGTATCTCATGATGAAGAAGACCCCTACACGCAACACAATCACTGTGGTGAGGATTGAACACCTAACACGCAAAGCCTGGAGTGATATTGACCCTAGGAGGGAGCACTGGGTGAGATGACCCTAACAACAAGGCACTTTGAGCATTACCACTAGCAACAAGGCACTGGTGAATTGACCCTACACAAGCACACTAATAGTGAGAGGTTAGACCCTAACAACACCGCACGGGGTGGGATTTGACCGCTAACAACAAGCACTGTTGGGAGAGTTGACCCTGGCACCAAGCACGTTGAATTGCGACGGACCTAACAACCGAGCACCGGTGAATTGAACCTAACAACAACAACTGGGGAGATTGACCCTAACAACAAGCCTGGGTGAGATTGACCCTAACAACCATCACTGGTGAATTGACCTAACACAAGCAATGGTTGAGATTGTGAACCTAACAACCAAGCACCTGTGGAGATGAAGCCCTAGCGAACAACACTGGTGAGAGATTGACCCAACAACAAGCCTGTGGTGATATTGACACGGCGAACAAGACGCCTGTGTAAGAGTTGACCCTAACATCAAGCACTAGGTGAAGTAGACCTAGCAACAAGCACTGGTGAGTTGACCCTAACTACAACACTGGGTGAGATTGAAACAACCATAACCACAAGCACTGGAGAATGTGACCCTAACAACAGCACTGGTGATATTGGCCCGGTGGGAACACAAGCGCGGTAATTGACCCTAACAACAGTGGCACTGTAGAGAATATGAACACGCCACAATACAAGCACTGTGAGATTGACCTAACAACAAGCACTGCGGATTGACCCTAACAACACAAGCTGTGAAATTGACCGCTACAACAAGCGCAACTGGGATGAATTGACCCTAACAACAATCCCTGGTGAGATTGACCCTAACAACAAGCACTGTGGATTGCCACTACAACAAACAAGCACTGGTGAGATGGAAGCCTAACACAGCCTAGTGAGATTTGACCCTAAACAACACACTGGTGAGATTGACACACTAACAACAAACACTGTTGGAGATTGACCCTAACAACAAGCACTGTGAATTGACCCTAACAACAATCACATAGGTAGAATTGACCCTACAAGGGACAGCACTGGTAGTAGAGATTGCCCTAACAACAAGCACGGTGAGATTGCCCTAACAACAAGCATGTGAGATTACCCTAACAACAACACTGGTGAGATTACCCTAACATACAAGCATGGTGAGGAATTGACCCTAACCCACAAGCAAACTGGTGAGATTGACCACTAACAACAGAGCGACCTGGTGAGATTGCCACCTAAAACAAGCAACTGTGATTGCACCAAATACTTAGGGCAACAGAGAGGCAACTGGTTTGAATGTGACGGACCTA
>JACBWV010000274.1:0-15800 GCA_013435795.1 Chlamydomonas sp. ICE-L
TAAAATAATACACAAAACAAAACTGCAGTGAGTTTCTTTTTCAATCTGGCCAGTTTTGCGTAACATTTCTGTCTGCCATGAGTTTCTTTTTTTCAAATCTGCCAGTGATTTTCTTTTCAAATCTGCCAGTGATTGCAGTAATTTTCTGCCAGTGATTTTCTTTTCAAATCTGCCAGTGATTCTTTCTGCCAGTGATTTTCTTTTCAAATCTGAAAGTAGGTTTCTTCTAGCTACATGGTTTCAGGCCTCCTCCAGGGACGGCGGTTGAGTGCTTTCTATAGCTTTTTGTAGCTTTTGGGGGCCATTCAGGGCAAAAACTAAAAATACTGTTCTTTTCCTTTTTTTATAGCGATCATTTCTGGGTCAAATCTAGCGATAATTTCTGGGTCAAATCTAGCGATCGCTATATATAGCGGAAATACAAATCCCTGCTTCCTGCCCAGAATACACCCTTCATACCTAGAATGCCCACTTCCACAGCCCAGTGTTTTTCATTTCAGCTGCAAGCAGCAGCTTCTAGGTAGTTCCCTGAGCCAGCCATTGGGAAAAGTCCACAAATTTCAGCAGTGCAAGAAAAGCGAATATGCTGGCTTCCAGGTACACCAGCCTGCTTTGGGTTAGGCAGATTAGCCAGGATGAGGAGCTGTCTAGAAGCTGGTGCTTGTGGCTGAAAAGGAAAACTCTGCCCATGACTAGGGCAGGGTACTTCATAATGCCATCTTGGGTTGCGCTGTTGACACAACTACCCCATTCTGGGCTGCGCTTTTGACACAACTACCTCATTTTGGGCTGCGCTTTTGACTCATCTGAAAGCGGAAATCTGAAAGTGGAAATCTGCGCACTGCGCCCAGAGGGGGTTCAAGAATTGCGTCAATCGGGCGGACATGCTCCGAAACTTAGCGCCGTAGCGCGCAATATAGCGCGCGCATCATGTAGCACACGGTACTTGCTTTGTTTTCAAATCTGAAAGTGGGTTTATTCTAGCTGGTGGGTGGTAGGCCTCCCTCCAGGGACGCGTCATAGCTTTTGTCGCTTGATAAATCCTTTATAGCTTTTTATAAAGCATTTCGGGGGAGGGGGGGGGGGGGGGGGGGGGGGGGGGGGGGGGGGGGGGGGGGGGGGGGGGGGGGGGGGGGGGGGGGGGGGGGGGGGGGGGGGGGGGGGGGGGGGGGGGGGGGGGGGGGGGGGGGGGGGGGGGGGGGGGGGGGGGGGGGGGGGGGGGGGGAGGGGGGGGGGTGGGGGGGGGGGGGAGGGGGGTGGGGGGGGGGGGGGGGGGGAGGGGGGGGGGGGGGGGGGGGGGGGGGGGGGGGGGGGGGGGGGGGGGGGGGGGGGGGGGGGGGGGGGGGGGGGGGGGGGGGGGGGGGGGGGGGGGGGGGGGGGGTGGGGGGGTGGGGGGGGGGGGGGGGGGGGGGGGGGGGGGGGGGGGGGGGAGGGGGGGGGTGGGGGGAGGGGGGGGGGGGGGGGGGGGGGGGGGGGGGGTGGGGGGGGGGGGGGGGGGGGGGGGGGGGGGGGGGGGGGGGGGGGGGGGGGGAGGGGGGGGGGGGGAGGGGGGGGGGGGGGGGGGGGGGGGGGGGCCATTTTTTGTTTACCTTTTCTCCCCAATCTTTTGGCCAAAAACGGGGTCGACACCTCCCTGGTCACCCTGCCTAAGGCAAGCTAAGTCCAGGTTAATCTGAGTGACGAATAATGAGTGACTGCTATTTCCCAGACGGACAAACCGCCTACACCAGACTTTGAATTGATTTGAAAGGCCCATATTATGTGACACAACCCAACACCGTGATAATACAGCCACTAATAGATATACAACAGATAATATTAGTTTACGTTCCCTAATCTACCACCGTTCACCCTATTTCCACAACCCCAACACCACCCAATGACCCCACCCCACACCAAGACCATGACCACACACACCACACGCACACACACCACCCAACCCTGCACCACGAGCACTACCCCACCACCGCCCACACCAACCACACGCAAACACAAACCCGCAAGCACACACCCACCAGCCCAACGCCCAGGACCACAACACAACCACAAAGCACCAAACAAACCACCACCACGCCATGCCCCCCCTGCATTCTAGTCCATCAAGGGGGAACAAACATGGAGATGCCACCATCTCCGCCTTGGCAGCGTGGACAGGCACAGGAGCAATGTTGACAGCTGGCACATATTGAATCCATGCAAGCGGGGAGTGACCCACCACAACAAACCCAAGATCACACGCACCACTCACACCACACCAAAGCCGTGACCACACACACCACACCAAACTCAAGACCACACGCACCACACACACCACACCAAAGCCGTGACCACACACACCACACCAAACTCAAGACCACACGCACCACACACACCACACCACACACACCAAAGCCAAGACCCCACCTGTAGTATGCGTCCATCAGAGGTGGACCATGAAGATGCCACCATCTCCGCCTTGGCAGCGTGGACAGGCACAGCAGCAATGTTGACAACTGACACGTATTGAATTCATGCAAGCGAGGCGTGACCACCGATGCAAAGGCCACTGGGAAGACTGCTCGATCTTCGGCGTACCTGGTGAAGACAAATAGGTATGAGTGCATTCAAATTCAAAATCGAATTCAAATTCAAATTCAAATCAACCCTGCATCTTCTGCATTCCTGTTGAAGTCAAGTGGGTATAAGTGGATTCAAATTTGGTGGGTGTTGGGGGTTGGAGGTAGGGTTGGGGGGAAGGAAAGTAGGGATGAGTGGATTCAAATTCAAGTTCGAAACATAGAACACAATCGGGGATATTCATACGGAGGTGCAGTTGATAAGACTGTGGTAAAAATCAAGTTCAAATTCAAATTCAAATTCGAAACACAGAACACAAACGGGGATATTCTTCATACAAAGGTGCAGTTGATTAGACTGTTGTTCAAATTCAAATTCGAATTCAAAACAATAATAGAAAGCAAACGGGGATATTCATCCTGAGGTGCAATTGATAACAATATCATTTGCTGCGTGAGCCAGTACACCATGGGCAGCCCGTTTGCTTTCACTGGGGCCATCCACCAATGTGACTTGGGACTTGTTTGATTGCGAGGTTTTCACGACTTTTCAAGCGAGACCCACACGATTCTGGATCCTGGAAACCTTGGTTGGTTGTATGCCTTGCCTTGCTTGCCTTACTTTCAGCGTTGATACCCGTGGTGCAGTGTTGATAAGACGATCTACTGGGTGAGCCAGTACACCATGGTCAGCAGACAACTAGGACAGGTATTGTCAACGGGAGCACATCAGGAAACACTCATCTTTGCCAGGTGCGCGTTGTACTGCTCACTGTGTTCTCTGGTGCCAAGCCAACTGCCCTTGTTTTTCACTTCAGGAAACACTCATCTTTGCTAGGTGCGCGTTGTACTGCTCACCGTGTATTGTTCTGCCTACTCATATGTAAACATGTGTGTATGGTGCAGTGTTGATAAGACGATCTGCTGCGTGAGCCACTACACCATGGGCAGCAGACAACTAGGACAGGTATTACCAACAGGAGCACCTCAGGAACCACTCATCTGCGTTAGGCTCGCGTTGTACTGCTCTGTGTATTGTTCTGCCATCTCAAATGTACGGGTGGATTTGCAGCATCTCATAGAACATAAACGAGGATATTCATGCCTGAGGGTGTGCGTTTGTGCGTTGAAGGCAATGTGTGTGCGCCTGTAACCGTGCATTGTGTGTGTAGGTGCCCGTGTTGATGAATGCGTTTGAGTGAGATGCAATAGGGGGATTCAAACAACAAATCCCCTAGAACCCCAAGCGGGTTGAATCAGCCCCTGAGTTTATTTCTGTGGGTGGTCTGTGTGTATCTGTGTGTATGGCTGTTGTGTGGTGTGTCTGTGTGTTATGTGCTGTGCTAATGTACTGTATGTGTGATGTGTAGCGTGTGTGTGTCCGTGTGGTCCTGTATGCGCGGTTGCATCCGTGACTATATGTGTGTCTATTTGTGGTGTAGGGGTGTATGTGTGTATCTTCTCTGTGTGTCATGTGTCGTGGTGGGGTATGCGTGTGTCTACGTAATCTCCGTGTGTAGCTGTTCGATGTGTGTAGTATTAGTGTCATCTCTGCTGTGTGTCTGTGTGTGTCTGTATCTGGTAGTGTATCCGTCCTTATAGTGGTTCGGGGTGTTGTATGGTGTGTCAGTGTGCGTGTCCGTGTGGGGCTCTGGTGTGGTTGTGTCCATGTGTCCTGTGTGTGTCTCGTGTTCTGTGTTTCGTTGTGGTGCTGTGTGGTGTGTGTTTTGTGGGTGTTGTGCTCCGTGACATGCTTCTTGTGGTTGCTTGTGTTTGGGGGCTTGGTGTGTGTTTGGTGCTTGCCTTGTTTTGGTGTGCTTGTGTGTGTTTGTGTGCTTGATGTTTTTTTCTGTTCTGCGTTGTAGCCTGTGTGTGTGCTTGTGTTTGTGTGCCTGTGTGTGTTTGTGTGCTTGCGTGTGTTCGTGGGCTCATGTGTGTTTGTAGGCTTGTGCGCGTATGCTTGTGTGTGCTTTTGTGTTAGTGTTTGTGTATGTGTGTGTGTGTGTGCTTGTGTGTGTTTGTGTGCTTATGTGTGTGCTTATGTGTGTTTGCGTGTGCGCTTGTGTTTGTGTGCTTGTGTGTGTTTGCGTTTCCAAGCGGGGATAATCACCCCTCGATTCGTCGTCACAGTCAGGAGTAAGCCAAAAGAGAAAAAGCATTCCAAGCTCACCTTCAGGTTAATAGCTAAGGCTTTCAGAGGCTCACCCATTAGTGAAGTAGCTAAGCATTTCACAAGGCTCACCCATTCAGTTAATTAGCTAAAGGCATTTCAAGGCTCACCCATTCAGTTAATTAGCAAGGATTTCCAAGGCCTACACCCCATTTCAGTTAGGTAGCTAGCAGTTCAAGGCCTCACCCATTTCATTAATTGCTAAAGGGCATTTCAATCAAGGCGCACCCATTCAGGTAAATAGTTAAAGAGGCAGTTCAAGGCTCCACCCATTCACTTAAGTGCTAAGCAGTTCCAATGCCTGCCCAATTAGTAAATAATAACAAAACAAATTGCAACTGACAGGTGTCTGTAGTTAGATGCTCAATCGCTCACCTCCCAAACATTCGTTTTCACAGAGCAGAAGGAGCAGAAGGAGCAGAAGGAGGCACAAATAATAATAAATACAATAAATAAATAGAAATAAATAAATAAAATAAATAATAAATAAATAATAAATAAATAAATAAATAAATGATAAAGGAATAAATAAATAAATAAATCTATAAATAATAAATAATAATAATAATAATTAGTACGCCTTATTACGAGGCATAAGGTTGAGGGGGCCAGTCTGTTTGCTTGCACTAGGGCCAACCACCAAAAAAGGAGCATACCAGTTGTAATTCTTGTGAGCCACAGCCCACATGATCCCACACAGTTGATTCTGGGTGAAGGCCCGTGCGTGAGTCATACTCGGGGCCTAGCCCGTTGGGAGACAGCCACAGGGGGGGGTGATGCGGTCGACCCGGGTCCCGTCGAGGAAGGTCCCGTCGACCCAGGTCCCGTCGAGCCAGGTCCCGTCCAGCCAGGTCCCGTCAGTCCAGATCCCGTCGACTCAAGTCCCATCGACCCAGATCCCGCCGACTCAAGTCCCGTCGATCCAGGTCCCGTCGAGCCAGGTTCTGTCGACCCAGGTTCATGGTCATGCATGGCATCCCATTTCAGGGCCTGCGTCAGAACGTCCATCAAGGGTGCTTTGTACTTATCCCGAGGTGTGTAGTCCATCTTGGCCATACCCACAACCAGTGCCCCCAGGTGGTGGTAGCTGAAAGAAGAGGGGGGCGTCTGAGCTGAGATGGTGCTGTTGTGCTGCGCTGTCTTCAGAGCTGATCTGAACAACCTCCCCATGGCATTCATAGGGGATTTGGTTCCCGCCGGTTCATGCAGGGGTAGGTACCTAAAAGTGCGGAGATACCATAGCACAAGACAGTGTGTTAGTCCCGTGCATTAATAGTTCAGGCCATAGTGAGCTCAGTGTAAGTTGTGCTGCTCTTGCATCACAGCAGAGGTGAACAACCTCCACATCGCGTTCATAGGGGACTTGGTTCCCGCCGGTTCATGCAGGGGTAGGTACCTAAAAGTGCGGAGATACCATAGCACAAGACAGTGTGTTAGTCCGTGCATTACCAGTTCAGGCCATAGTGAGCTCAGTGTAAGTTGTGCTGCTCTTGCATCACAGCAGAGGTGAACAACCTCCACATCGCGTTCATAGGGGACTGGTTCCCGGCCGTTCACAGGGGTAATGGAAACTAAAAGTGTGGGAATCCTAGCACAAGACACGTGTTAAGGTCCCGTCATTAACCAGTTCATGCCGATGTGAGCTGAGGTTAAGTTGGATCTGCTGCTCTGGTCTCAGCTTAGCGAACACCTCCCCTGCATTTAGGCTTTGGTTCCCGCCGTTCATCAAGGGGTAGGACCATAAAAGTCGGAGATACCATAGCACAAGACAGTGTGTTAGTCCGTGCATTACCAGTTCAGGCCATAGTGAGCTGAGGGTTAAGTTGTGCTGCGCATTCATCACAACAGAGGTGAACGACCTCTCCGTGGCGTTCATGGGCAATCGGTTCCCGCCGGTTCATGCAGGGGTAGGTACCTAAAAGTGTGGAGATACTACAGCACAAGACAGTGTGTTAGTCCTGTTCATTACCAATTCAGGCCATAAGCCAACTAACTTACAAATACATAGCCATCACAGGCACCATACACCCTAAACCCTGACCCTGAACCCAAAACATACTCCACTCAACCTATCTCATGTTAATAAAAGACCCTGAACCCTAACCCTGAATCCCAGACAAAAACTCCCATCAACCGGGCCTATGTTGCCAAAGCCCCTGAAGCTTACCAATCAGTGAAACATTGTGAAAATGGCACTACCATGTAGTCACAATTTTGAGTTGGTGTTCCATCTTGCTACTGGGCGTGGAGTTGAAGGAACCTTCTCATCCGCTTGCACTGGGGAAGGTTACTGTGGGTTTTGCTTTCTGCACCTCAATTCGCCACTGCTACTGTGCCTCACTGCTACTGCGCCACTATTGCGCTACTCCTGCATCACAACTGCACCTCACTGCTACTGTGCCTCACTGCTACTGTGCCACTACTGCGTACCAACTGGGCCACTACTGCACCTCACTGCTACTGCGCCAATGCTACTGTGCCACAACTGCGCCACTACTGCACCTCAATTCTATTGCGCTACTGCTAGTGCGCCATTTCTACTGTGCTACTACTGCGTTACTACTGCACCTCAACGCCACTGCGCCACTCCTGATTCTCACAGCTTCTACACCGCTACTGCGCCTCAAACCCTACCTCATGTTTCCAACGGACCAAAATAGCTCAACTGACCAACTGACCAACTGACCAACTGACCAACCTGACCAACCTGACCGAAATAGCTCAACTGACCAACCTGACCAACCTGGCCGAAATAGCTCAACTGACCAACAGACCAACCTGACCCAACTGACCAACTGAACAACTACACGAAATAAGCTCAATGGATTGACCAAACTGACCAACTGACCATGACACTTATAGGGAGGGGGAAGGCAGGTGAAAGACAAATAGCATGCTGGGCGTAAGTTCGCACAGAGAGAACAAACCTGAAACCAACTGAACAAAACAACCTGACCAACCTGACCGAAATAGCTCAACTGACCAACAGACCAACCTGACCAACTGACCAAGCTGACCACCTGACCGAAATAGCTCAACTGACCAACTGACCAACTGACCAAGCTGACCACCTGACCGAAATAGCTCAACTGACCAACTGACTAACTGCAAGCGGACCACCTGACCGAAATAGCCTCACGAGCACAGGGCTGACCAATCGTGTACCAGCCGTGGGTGAGACCGAAAATAGCGATCAACGGACCAACTACCAACTGACTCAAGCCTGACCACCTGACCTAATGAGCTCAACTACCAACTGACCAACTGACAAGCTGACCACCTGCCGAAATATGCTCAACTGGACCACCTGTGCTCGGAGGCAGCTGTACCAAGAGGTGGTGGGACAGAGTGAACCACAAGGGCGTGGTGTGGTGGTGGTGGGGCGCGGGGGCTGTAAATCACTACACACGGACCACTACACAACTACAGACAAACACATGCTGACGCACGGGTAACGAGCCAATGACCGAAATCCAAAAGGGACAAACGGACAACGGGACCGCAAGAAGGCGAGAACAAAAGGGACCAACAAAGGCACCAACGGAGAGAGAACGGCGAGAGAAAGGAGGCAGAGGACAAACACGGCCAAGAGCAAACGGACCAAGCGTTCCCAACGGACCAGGGAGGGGGGAGAGAGCTAGGAGAGAACCAACGGAACGAAATGCAGCAAGCAAAACATAGACCAACGGACCAACGGACCACCAGAAGCAGCAACAGAAAGAAGAAGGGACGCAACGGACACGAGACCACGGACCAGCGGACCACCGACGAAAGACGCAAGGACCACGGACCAACGGGACCAAGCGGACCACCGACAGAAGAGCGCAACGACCAACGGGCCAACGACAAGAGGACAACCCCGAAAAGAGCGCACGGACCAACGGACCACGGACCAAGCGACCACCGGACCGAAGAGAAGCGGCAACGGACCAACGGACCAACGGACAAGCGGACCAAACCGGACCGAAAAGCGCAACGGCCAACGGACCACGGACGCAAGCGACCCCGGACCGAAATAGCGCAGCGGACCAACGGACCCAACGACCAACCGACAACGGACAACTAGAGCTCAACGGACCACTGACCCAACGACCAGCGACCAAAGGACCGAAAGAGCGCAACGGACAAACGGACCACGGACCAAGCTGACCACCGACAGAAATAGCGCAACGGACCAGAACAAAGGACCAAGCGGACCACCTGACCGAAAGAGAGCTCACTGACCAAGTGTGACGAAACACGAGGACAATGAAACAAGCGGACCCACCGGACAAAAAAATAAAGCGACGCAACTGACCACGGGCGGTGGACCACTGACCAACTGACCCCGGACCGAATAGATGGAGGACTCAACTGACGCAACAAGTGGACCAATAACCAGCTGGACCACCTGCCGAAATAGCCAACGGACCAACTGACCAACACCAAAACGGACAACTGACCCGAAATAGCTTAACTACAAACTGACCACTGACCAAGCACCACCTGACCAAAATAGCTCAACTGACCACTGACAAACGGACAGCTGACCACCTGACCGAAATAGGCTCAACAAACTGACCACTGCCAACTGACCAGCTGACCACCTGAAACCCGAAATAGCTCAACGGACCAACTGACCAACTTGACCAACTACCACCGACCGAATAGCTCAGCTGACGCAACGACCAACTGACAACCTGACACTGACCAAAATAGCCAACTGACCAACTGACCAACTGAACCAAGCTGACCACCTGACCGAGAATAGCTCAAAACTGACCAACTGAGGACCAACTGACAGCGGAACCAACCTGACCGAAATACTCAACGGACAACTGAACACTGACCAAGCTGACCACCTGAACCGAAATAGCTCAACTGACCAACTACAACTGACAAGCTGACCACTGACCGAAATAGCTCAACTGACCACCTGACCAGGCTGACCAATCTGCCCACCTGACCGAATAGCTCAACTGAACTGACCAACTGACCAAATAACAAGCTGACCACCTGACCGGAAATAGCTCTCAACTACGCACTGAACCAACTACCACCTGACGCAACTACCGAAATAGCTTAACTGACCAACTACCACACCAAGTACCACCGGACCGAATATCTCAACTGACCAACTGCCAACTGACCAAGCTGACCTGACCGAAATAAGCTCACTGACCAACTGACCAACTGACCAAGATGACAACCTGACCGAATAGCTCAACTGACCAACGGAAACCAACTGCCACCTGACCACCTGACCGAAATAGCTCAATGACCACATGACAACTGAACCAGAGCGACCAACCTGACCGAATCGCCAACTGACCAACTGACCAACTAACCAACTGAACCACCTGACCGAAATAGCTCAACTACCAACTGACCAACTGACCCAAACTGACCAACTGACAATAGCCTTAACTGACCAACTGCCAGACTGACCAGCTTACCACCTGACCGAAATAGCTCAACACTCCTGACCAACTTGGACCAACTGCCAAGCTGACCACAGGACAAAATAGCTCAACTGACCAATGACCAACTGACCAAGCTGACCACCTGACCGAATAGCTCAACTGCCAAGGACCAACGGAACCAAGCTGACCACCCTACCGAAATAGCTCAACTGATCAACTGACAAACTGCCAACTGACCCCTGACCGAAATAGCTCAACGGACAACTTGACCACTGACCAAGCTTACCACCTACCAGAAATAGCTCAACTGACAACTGACCAACCAACGACCAAGCGGGACCACCTACACGAAATAGCTCAACTACCACTGACCAACGACCAAGCTGACCAACCTACCGAATAGCTCAACTACCAACTGACCAACTGACACTGACCACCTGACCGAAATGCTCAACTGACCAACCTAACAAACTGGCCGAAATGCTCAAACTGACCACAACAAACCGGACCCAAGGACACACCCTGAACCAACTACCGAAATAGCTCTCACCCTGACCGAATAAGCTCACTGACACTGACCACTGTACCAAGCTGACCACCTGACCGAAATAGCTCAACTGACCACCTGACCAACTGACCAAGCTGACCACCTGACCGAAATATCTCAACTGACCAACTGACCAAACTGACAAGCTGAACCACCTGACCGACTTAGCGCAAACTGACCACCTGACCAACTTACCAAACTGACGCACTGACCCGAAATAGCCTTTAACTGACCACCTGACCAACTGAACACTGACCACCTGACGAAATAGCTCAACGGATGACCACTGACCACCTGACCAAGCTGACCCACCTGAACCGCAATAGCTCACTGACCAACTGAACCAAGCTGAACCACCCCTGACCCGAAATAGCTCAACTGACCAACTTGACCAACGACCAAGCTGACACCTTACCGAATAGCTCAACTGACCACGTCCAACTGGACCAATCTGACCCACCTGACGAAATAGCTCACTGCCAAGACGGCACTGACAGTGACCACCTGACGCGACATAGCTCACTGACCAACTGACCAACTGACAAGCTGACACCTGACCGAAATAGCTCAACTGACCACTGACCAACTACCAAGCTGACCACTTACCGAAATTACTTCAACTGACCAACTGACAACTGACCAAGCTGACCACCTGACCGAAATAGCTCAGCTGACCAACTGACCAACTGACCAACCTGACCACCTGACCGAAATAGCTCAACTGACCAACTGACCAACTGACCAAGCTGACCACCTGACCGAAATAGCTCAACTGACCAACTGACCAACTGACCAAGCTGACCACCTGACCGAAATAGCTCAACTGACCAACTGACCAACTGACCACGCTGACCTCGAAATAGTCTCAACTAGACCAACTGACCAACACCAAGCTGACCCACCCTGACCGCATAGCTCAACTGACCAACCTGACCAACTGACCAACTGACCAACCTGACCACCTGACCGAAAAGCTCAACTGACCAACTGACCAACTAACCAAGCTGACCACCTGACCGAATACTCAACTGAACCAACTGACCAACTGCACCAAACTGGCCAACTGACCGAAATAAGCTTAACGACCAACTGACCAACTGACCAAGCTGACCACCTGACCGAAATATCTCACTACCACTGCACCAACTTACTGCAAGCTGACCACCTGAACCGAAATAGCTCAACTGACCAACTGACCACTGACCAAGCTGACCACCTGACCGAAATAGCTCAACTGACAACTGCCTCAACTGAGCAAGCTTGACCACCTGACGAAATACTCATCTACCAAACTGACCAACTGTACAACCTACCCACCTGACCAAATAGCTACTGACCGCACTTACCAACGACCCAAGCTGACCACCTGACCGAAATATCTCAACTGACCACTGACCAACATGACCAAGCTTGACCACCTTACGAAATAGCTCAACTGACCACGGAACAACTGACCAATCGACCACCTGACCGAAATAGCTCAACGACCAACTGACCAACTGACTCAATCTGCTCACCGACCGAAATAAGCTCAACTGAACCACCTGACCAACTGACCAAGCTTGACCCATCACCTGACCGAATATAGCTCCAACTGAACCACCTGACCAACTTAACCAAGCGACCACCCCTGACCGAATAGCTTCCAACTCTGACCAACTGACCACTGACCAAATCTGACCAACGACCGAAATATCTTAACTGACCACTGACCAACTGACCACACTGACCACTACCGAATAGCTCAACTGACCACTTGACCAACTGACCAAGCCTGACCACCGACCGAATAGCTCAATCTGACCAACTGACAACTTACCACTGACACCTGACCGAATAGCTCACTGACCAACTGCCAACTGACGCAAGCTGAACCACCTGACCGAAATATCTCAACTGACCACTGACCAACTGACCAATCTGACCACCTGACCGAAATAGCTCACTGACCAACTGACCAACTACAAGCTGAACCACCTGACCTAAATGCTCAACTGCCCAACTGACCAACTAACACACTGACACCTGAACCGAAATAGCTTAAACCTGACCACTGAACCAACTGACCAAGCTGACCCCCTACCGAAATAGCCAACTGACCAACTTGCCAACCTGACCACCGGACAACCACCTTACGAAATAGCTCACTGACCCACCTTACCAACTGACCAAGCTACCCCTTGACCGCATAGCTCAACTACCAACTGACCAACTGACCACGCTGACCACCTGAGACCGAAATAGCTCAACTGATTCCACTGACCAACTGAACTCAAGCTGACCACCTGACCGATATAGCTCAACTACCAACTGACCAACTGACCAAGCTGACCCCTGACGAAATAGCTCAACGGACCAACTGACCCCCAACTGAACCAGCTGACCACCTGACGACCGAAATAGCTCAAACTGACTGACCAACTGACCAACTGACCACGCTGACCACCTGACCGAAATAGCGCTCAACTGACCCAACTGACCTAACTGACCAAGCTGGACCACCTGACCGAAATATCTCGCTGACCAACTTGACCAACTGACCAACCTGACCACCTGAGCCCAAATAGCTCAACTGACCCCAAATGACCAACTGACCAATCTTGACGACCTGACCTAATAGCTCAACTGACCAACGGACCAACTGACCAGCTGACCACCTAGCCGAAATATCCTCAACTGACCAACTAACAACTGACCAGCTGACCACCCTGACGAATAGCTCAACTGACCAACTGAACTGACCAACTGGACCAAGCTGACACACCTGACCGAAATGCTCACTTACAACCGAACAACTGACCAAGCTGACCACCTGACCAAAATAGCTCAACTGACCAACTGACCAACTGACCAAGCTGACCACCTGACCCAAATACTCAACTCACTGACCCTGAATCAACTGACCACTGACCAAGCTGACCACTGAACCGAATAGCTCAACTGACCAACTGCACAACCTGACCAAGCTAACCACCTGAACCAAATAGCTCAACTGACCAACTGACCACTGACCAAGCTGAGACCACCTGACCTGATAGCTCACTGACCACGGAAAACCACTGCGCAAAGCGACCACCGGAACCGAATAGCCTCACTGACCACTGACCCAATGACCAAGCTGCCCACCTGACCGAATAGCTTCCCTGACCAACGACCAACTGACCAACTGACCAACCTGACCAACCTGGCCGAAATAGCTCAACTGACCAACTGACCAACTGACCAAGCTGACCACCTGACCGAAATAGCTCAACTGACCAACTGACCAACTGACCAAGCTGACCACCTGACCGAAATAGCTCAACTGACCAACTGACCAACTGACCAAGCTGACCACCTGACCGAAATAGCTCAACTGACCAACTGACCAACTGACCAAGCTGACCACCTGACCGAAATAGCTCAACTGACCAACTGACCAACTGACCAACTGACCTGACCAACCTGTCCACCTGACCGAAATAGCTCAACTGACCAACTGACCAACTGACCAAGCTTACCACCTGACCGAAATAGCTTCAACTGACCAACTACCAACTGACCAGCTGACCAACTGGACACGAAATAGCTCAACTGCCCACTGACCAACTGACCCAATCTGACCACCTGACCGCATACTCAACTGACCACCTTACCCGCGACCACCCGACCAAATACTCAACTGACACCATTGACCAACTGACCAGCCTGTACCACCCTACCGAATAGCTCAACTGAAACTGAACCGCAACCTGAGCCAGCATACCAATCTGACCACTGATAACGAAATATAGCTCACTGAAACAACTGACCACTGACCAGCTGACCACCTGACCGAAATAGCTCAACTGACCAACTGACCAGCTGACCAAGCTGACCACCTGACCGAAATAGCTCAACTGACCAACTGACCAACTGACCAAGCTGACCACCTGACCTAAAGACTCACTGACCACTGAACCAGCTGACCACCTGACCGAAAACTAAGCTCCACTGAACCAACTACCACCTGACAAGCTGACCACCTGACCGAATAGCTACAAGTCTGACCAACTGACCAACTGACAAACAGACCAAGCTGACCACCTGACCAAATAGCTCAACTGACCAACTGACCACTGACCAGCTGACCACCTGACACGAAATAGCTCACTGACCAACTGACCAACTGATCCAAGCTGACCACCTGACCGAATACCTCACTGACCACTTACCAACTGCCAATCTGCCACCTGACCGAAATAGCTCAACTGACAACTGACCAAATGACCAAGCTGACCACCACCTGACTCGAAATAGCTCAACTCGACACTGACCAACGGACCAACCCTGACCAACCTTACGCGAAATAGGCTCAACTGACCAACTGACCCACTGCAATCTGACCACCTACCGAAATAGCTCAACTGACCAACTGACACAACTTACCAGCTGACCCCTGACCGAAATAGCTCAACTGACCGACTGCCAACGACCAGCTGACCACCCCTGACCGAAATAGCTCAACTGACTCAAGCTGACCAACTGACCAAGCTGACACCTGACCGAAATAGCTCACTTGACCAACTGACCAACCGACCACAGCTGACCACTGACCGAAAATAGCTCACTGACAACGAACAACTGAAACCAACTGACCACCGACGCACTGTCCACCTTACCGAATAGATCTCAACTGACCAACTGACGCTGACCAACTGACCACCTGACCGAAATAGCTCAACTGACCAACGACCACCTGACCAAGCTGACCACCTGACGCGAAAATACTCAACTGACCCAACTGACCAGTGACCAAGGGGGCCCCCCCCCCTTGACCACCTGACCGAAATAGTCACTGACGCAACTGACCACTGACCCAAGCTGACCACCTTACCGATAGCTCAACTGACGCAACTGACCACTGACCAAGCTGACGCACCTGCCCGAACTAGCTCAACTCTGACCACTGCCAATCAGACCAAGCTGACCACCTGACCAAATAGCTCAACTGACCAACTTAAACCAATAGCTCAACTGAACCACAACTGACCAACTGACCATCTGACCCCGACTCGAAATGCTCACCTGACCAACTGACCAACTGACCAGCTGAACCACCTGAGACCGAAATACTTCAACTGAAACCAACTGACAAAAGAACCAAG
>JACBWV010000343.1:0-32000 GCA_013435795.1 Chlamydomonas sp. ICE-L
ATGCCTTTCCATGCATGTTCATGCCTTAAGCATTTCATGCCTTTATGCTTTCAGGCCTTTCATGCCTTTCATGCCTTTCTGCCTTTCATCCTCATGCCTTTATGCTTTAAGCCTTTCATGCCTTTCCTGATTTCATGCCTTTCATGCCTTTCATGCCTTTCAGGCCTTCATTGCCTGTATGCCTTTCATGCCTTTAATGACTTTCATGCCTTTCATGCCTTTATGCCTTTCATTGTTTAATGCCTTTCATGCTTTCATGCATTTCCTGTTTCATGCCTTTTCATGGCCCTTACGCCTTTCATTGCCTTTCATGCCTTTCAGGACTCATGCCTTTCATGCTTTCATGCCTTCATGCCTTTCATTGCCTTTCATGCCATTTCATGCCTTTCAGCCGTTCTGCCTTCCTGCCTTCATGCTTCCTGCCTTCATGCCTTTTCTGCCTTTCATGGCCTTTCCTGCCTTTTCATGCCTTTCATGCCTTTCATGCCTTTCATGCCGTTCATGCTTTCATGCTTTCATGCCTTTAATGCCTCATGCCTTTAATGCCTTTCATGCCTTATGCCTTTCATGCCTTTCATGCCGTCATGTCTTTCATTGCTTCATGCTTGAAGCCTTAATGCCTTTAATGCCTTTCCTGCCTCATGCTTCATGCCTTCATGCCTTTCATGCTTTCATTGCCTTTCATGCCTTTATGCCTTCAGCCTTCATGCATTTCATGCCTTCATGCATTCAGCCTTCATGCCTTTCATGCCTTTCATGCTTCATGTTTCATGCCTTCATGCCGTTAATTGCCTTTCATGCCTTTATGCCTTTCATGCCTTTCATGCTTCATGCCTTTCATGTGTATGCCTTTCATGCTTTCATGCCTTCTGCCGTTTCATGCCTTTATGCATTTCATGCCTTTATGCCTTTCATTGCCTTCATGCTTCATGCCTTCCTTGCCGTTCATGCCTTCATTGCATTTAAGCCTTTATGCCTTTCATGCCTTATATGTGCCTTTCATGCCTTTCATGCCTTTCATTGCCTGAATGCCTTTCAGCCTTTCATGCCTGTCTATGCCTTCATTTGCCTTCAGCCTTTCATGCCTTTCATGCCTTTCATGCCTTTCATGCCTTTCATGCCTTTCATGCCTTTCATGCCTTTCATGCCTTTCATGCCTTTCATGCTTTTCATGCCTTTCATGCCTTTCATGCCTTTCATGCCTTTCATGCCTTTCATGCCTTTCATGCCTGTCATTGCCTGTCTTGCCTTTTCATGCATTTCTGCATTTCATTGCCTTTTCATGCCTTTCATGCCCTTTTTCATGCCTTTATTGCCTTCATGCCTTTCATTGCTTTCATTGCCTTTCATGGCCTTTTTCATGGCCTCATGCCTTTCATGCCTTTCATGCCTTTCATGCCTTTCATGCCTTTCATGCCTTTCATGCCTTTCATGCCCTTAAAACAAAAAGACATTTGACCTAATTCATTACATTAATTTGAATACAGCACTAATCAACCATTACATTTATTTGAATACGGTACTTGCGTTGTTCAATTCACGCGCACGCTTGTTTCTGTAAATGGTTAT
Organism: Chlamydomonas sp. ICE-L; assembly: GCA_013435795.1. Classification (NCBI taxonomy): domain Eukaryota; kingdom Viridiplantae; phylum Chlorophyta; class Chlorophyceae; order Chlamydomonadales; family Chlamydomonadaceae; genus Chlamydomonas; species Chlamydomonas sp. ICE-L. The sequence continues at coordinate 1,570 of JACBWV010000343.1, forward strand.
GAGTATACATGAAGGAGACAAGAACATCACAAGGCCTTGATTGCTGTTACACGTCTTGTGGTAGATAAATAAATACATGAAAAGTACGCCTAGTTTCGAGGTATGAGATTGAGGGGGCCAGCCCGTTTGCTTTCACTCATGTCTTGTGGTAGCTAAATATGCAAAGATGGATAGGCTCACCGTCCTAGAGAATGAGTAAAGAAAAAATCCCATGTATATTAGTAGGCTTTTAGTTGTTATTGCTGAGAAACGATATTAGTAGGCTTGCAGTCAATATGGCTTTTAGGCAATAGGCTTAGAAACGATATTATAGCTGAGAAACGATATTAGTAGGCTTTTAGTCAATATCTATTAGGAAGCTTTTGGGAAATATCTATGAGAGGGATTTTAGGAAAGATATATTAGGATTGATTTAGGATGGTTTCAGGATAATTTTAGGAGGGGATTTTAGGACAGATACTACTAGGAGGTTTTAGGAAACAAACTAAAACCGATCCTCCCGGACAAATGGACCTAGGACGAGAATAAAAGCAACAATGAAACACCTTAGAACTAAATCAAAACTAAACCAATTACAAAAACCACATTAAAAACATATAAAACCAGTCTAAAACCTGTATACAACTGAGTTTTATACTATAAACCCATTATACAAACATTATTATGTGTGCACTATATACCCAATATAAAAATGTGTTATTTGTATACCATACACCCAGTATACACACATATAAACCCAGTATAAACCCACAGTAAAACGTAACCAAATATTGAGCTTGGTCGGCTGTAGCACGAACTCAGGGCCCCTGTCGGCAAAATATTTTTTGGGGGTTCAGTTCATCCACAATAAAACTCCTGAATGAAGCTGGTCATAAATCCTGATTCCTTTGAAGGATGGAAATACGTAAATCAATTTATAAAAAATGCGATAATAATCGCACAATTAAATTATCATCCTAGCTGAGATGATGATTTCATTATATTGTAGAATTAAATTATCACTGTAGCACGAACTCAGGGCCCCCGTCATTTAAACGATTGTTTGGGGTTCAGTTCATCAGTGCTTTTTCCTTTTAAGCCCTTCCTATACAGTTGGGCAAGTCCCTTTAGCCTATTTGGCCTACCCCCTGTAACATACATACGTACATACATACATACATACATACATACATACATACATACATACATACATACATACATACATACATACATACATACATACATACATACATACATACATACATACATACATACATACATACATACATACATACATACATACATACATACATACATACATACATACATACATACATACATACATACATACATACATACATACATGGTTTGCACAGGAAAGCATGGCTGCCACCACCAACGCTGCTGGTGCCCACGGAACATTCTCCGACTCTTCCCATGGCGACAGTTCAATGCTTAGCACCACCCTCAGCAGTTTCAGCACTAAGCTCAGTGCAACACGCACACGCATCACTGCACTCAGCAGAATCTCAGGCTCCAGGTAGGTGATAAACTGTTAATACACCACATGCATGCTTGGCATAGCTATGTGGTCAAGGATGTGATCTCTCTCTCTCTCTCTCTCTCTCTCTCTCTCTCTCTCTCTCTGTCTGAGGCCATTGTGAATCCAAGCTGGACATCCTCTAGCGAGAAACTACTTCTAACCAGGTGATCCATGAGCAGGTTGAAGATAGAGGAGGGGGGAGAGGGCGCATCCTTGCCTCACTCCTGTTTTCATCTCAAACTTTCTGGATCTGTAACCCTGGATGAGGACCTCTCCTGAGTATCCATTGTACATCTCTTTAACTAAGCTAACTAGGTGGGGATCTACCCCTCTGGCAGCCATCAGGGTCCACATTGCCTCCCTGTTGACGCTGTCGAAAGCCTTGCGGTAGTCCACAAAAGCTGCAAAGAGCGGGGCCCGCCTTGCCTTGGATAGTTCACAGATGCGCCTCATGGTGAAAAGCTGGTCAGCACAGCCCCTACTTGCTCGAAACCCACATTGCGCCTCATGCAAAGTTGGCTCGATGGTTGGCTTGAGTCTATCGATTAGCACATTCGTGTAGACTTTGCTACATACCGACAGCAAGCTGATACCTCTGTAGTTGTCTGGCAGTAGCTTGTCTTCCTCCCCTTGTAGGTATACGTCAGAGTGGCTTCCTTCCATGACTGGGGGCAGCGGCCTGATGCCCATGTCACTGATATGACCCTGTGTAGCCGTGAGGCGACTGTGTGGCCATCCAGCTTCAGCATCTGCACATTGACTGCACAGTTTCCTGGTGCTGTGTTCTTCAGCTTTTGAATAGCCTTCAACACCTGCTCTATTGTCAATGCGCTGGCGCCTGAGGGCGGGAGGATAGCTCCTGGTGCAGAGGGCTGGGGCGTTTGGGCCTGCTTCTCTTCCTCTCTCCTGTGAGCTGCCTCTAGTACGCGGGTCCTCTGTCTGGTCTGGGGGGTAGCGCCTGTCTCGTGGGGGATGTATGGTTGAGGTGGCAGGGGGGGGGGGGGGGGGGGGTAGGGGTCTGACGCCCGCCAGGGTCTCTTGGGCGACGTTGGCCTCCACATCCAGCGTGCGCTCGCTGTGTGTGGCTAGGATAGGACGTTTGCTATTGTTTGAGGGTCTGATGTTGGGTCACCTGTGGGTGACTTAATGCAGGCGATGGGTGCAGCTCGGGTGCGTCCTGTGAGAACTTTGATCTTGTTGAACACCACCCTGGTGTGTCGGTCTTCATACGCCTCTTGTAAGCAGCGAGCTTCTGACTCCTGGAAGGCTGCGAGGTCTGCCGTGGCTGACTGGCGATACTCTCTGTTTGCAGCTCTGAAGGCAGCGTCCTCCTCCTCCATGGCTGCCTGGGTGGTGTCTGATGGTGATTCCTGCTACTTCCATCCATTTCGGCTATTTGGCCTGGGAAGGTGAAAAAGAGGGGAAAACGACGCACGGCGCGGGCTCTCCAGGCTCACTGCGTGGTCCGTTGGTCACGCCCCTTCGGCTGTCTAAATATTTAAGCCGGTTCTAGAGGGTACCAGAAGCGCAGGGGTGTCTGACGGTGATCCCTGGTACTTCCATCTAGCCTCTTTGACTACGAGGAGGGCGTCAGCTTTGGCAATGGAGAGGTCAACTGTCGCGGTGGTGATGTGGCGTTGTATGGGGGTTTGTGTTGGTCGTGGTAATGCTTGGGCCGCTGCTCTCATGAACTCTGAGTGGAAGGTAGTCCACTCTGTCTCAACATCCTCCGGTGGCTGAGGGGTAGTGGGTGTTGTGTTCCTTAGCAGTTGGGATATCTCTCGGAGGTAGTATGCCTGTGCCTCGGTTTTGACGGTTGCATCCTTGGGGGCGGGGGCTGAGAGTACGTGAGCCAGCAGGTTCCCACCGGATGGGCATCTGCTGGACAGGCGGAGGCGTATATCGCAGACCACGAGGCGGTGGTCCGAGTTGTGAGAGATTGCATAAGGTAGGACCCTTGTGTCCATGACTGAGGCGCGGAAGCGTTGACTAACGAGGACTAGGTCAACTGGGGTCCTCGTCCGCCCGGTGTTGGAGTACCATGTAGCAGACTGTGAGGGTGTGTGGGGGAACATGGAGTTTGCCCCAAAAGTCTGTGCTCACTGCAGAGCTGGAGACATCGTCTTCCATTGTCGTTGGGCCTGAGGAAGGGGAACGGGTCTTGAGGTCTTGCCTGGCGACTGCGTCCTCGTGGCGTTGGCTGAGGGTCTTGGGCGGGGGGGCTGTTGAAGATGGTGGCCAGGAAGGCTTGGGCGTGGAATCTTGAGGTGGCAAGGTCAGATGCTGCTGTAGTATCTAGGGCAGAGCCTCTGTCCACTGGGAACAGAGCGTCAATGGCTGGCGGGGTGGGGTATTCACTGGGCTTGTATGCTGCCCTAAGGGGTCTGGGGGGACGGGCTGACGTTGCCTTCGGGAATGTGCCATATCTGCCTACCACTTGTGGCCATTTCTCCCGGTCGTTCCCCACTTGTGCGTTGAGGTCTCTCAAGATGAAGACACAGTGGCTCGTGGGGATGGCCCGGAGGATGGCTGTGAGTTGCAGGTAGAAGGCTTCCTTGTCTCGTGTGTGTGCTGCTTCCGTAGGTGCATATGCCACGACCAGTGTGACTTTGACTGGGCCGTTGAAGGACATGTGCATGAGGCGGTCGCTGACGGCTGTGGGTGGTCCCATCGCGTGTTTCTGCAGCCTCGGGTGGATCATGAGGCCTTTCTCTCTCTCTCTCTCTCTCTCTCTCTCTCTCTCTCTCTCTCTCTCTCTCTCTCTCTCTCTCTCTCTCTCTCTCTCTCTCTCTCTCCCTCTCTCTCCCTCTCTCTCTCTCACAGACACACACATAACTCAAATTCAAATTCAAACTCAAACTCAAACTCAAACTCAAACTCAATCATTTCAATCTCGATTTCATTCTCGATCTCAAACTCAATCTGAAACACAATATCAAACTCAAGCTCAAACTCGATTTTTAACCAAAACTCAAACTCAAACTCAACCTCTCTTTCTCCAGGCAGGGCCTTACACAACGGCCGGTGCGGAAAGCCACTGCCCCAACTACAGCCAGACCTGCCCCACCTACTGCCGGTCATTTCCCCGAGGATGAGTGGTGGCTTTGTGGTCCTGACGGTGTCCAAAGCTCTCAATGGCAGGGGAAGAAGAAGGGGTGGGTTCAGACTCCATTGGAGTCTCCATCGCTAGGAGTTGCCGTTCGAATCAATGAGACTGGCCGAGGAGCTGAGCGAGTGGTGTACGAGCTGCACCACACAGTCAAGGATGCTGTGTCAGGTATTGTTTTTGACTTTGTGAGAATGAGAGGATGTTAGACTAGCAGCAGCTTGACTATGCATGATGAGGTTTGCCGAGAGGGTGGTGTACGAGCTGCACCACACAGTCCAGGAGGCTTTGTCAGGTATTGCTTTTGTCTTTGTCAGAATGAGGATTTGTTTTGTCAGGTTTTGCTTTTGTCCCTGACTTTGGCCGGGTAGCTGAGAGAGTGGTGTACGAGCTGCACCACACGGTCAAGAAGGCTTTGTCAGGTATTGCTTTTGTCTATGTCAGAATGAGGATTTGTTTTTTCTGGTTTTGCTTTTGTCGCTGACTTTGGCCAGGGAGCTGAGAGAGTGGTGTACGAGCTGCACCACACAGTCAAGAAGCCTTTGTCAGGTATTTGTTTGTCTTTGTCTTAGTAATAAAGGGTTCCCTATTGGTCACATCCCGAAAAAACCTTTTTTCCGTTGTATGATTATAACATGGTCTAAGAGTGAAATGCATTAAACGTAAAAATTACTAAAGGGCCTTCTTCAAGGACTCTTTGGTCTAAGAGCGAAATGTAGCAAATAGCCTAAGTATCAAGACAAGCGGGGGGGGGGGGGGGGGGGGGGACCCCCCCCCCCCCCCCCCCCCCCCCCCGCACCCCTCCCCCCCCCTAAAGCCCTTGTGCCTTGCTAAAATAACTCAATGTTAGTGCCAAGGTCAATAGAATGTCCCAAGCAACTCGAATATGTACATAATAGTGAAGTTTGGGATTCGTGGTGTGTAAAAGTGCGATTTTCAGAAAACGTATTTATTTGTCCGAGGCAGATTCGAACTGCCGACCTCTGGATTACATGTTTGGCTCTATGGTCCAAGAGCGAAATGTAGCAAAAACGCGTAAGTGCCAAAAACACTATTTCACGGCTTTGGATGCTTATATGTTTCCAAATGGATCGTTTAAGAACATTTCTATTGACCAACACATGTTTGAGCTCATGTTGGTATACTTATCTTTCGCAATGTTAGCTCGTGGCACCCTTAAGTCGAATCCTTACTTGTGAATTATTACATTTTGGTCATAAATACCCTAAATTGTGTTGTCTTTTTGACTTGTAATGCTAATGTTTGATGTGATGATAATGTGCTCGAAATAAATAAGACGCACAATTGCCACATGATATCCTATGTGTCCCCTTGCTTGGAGTAAGAAGAGTGCAACACCGACACATTAGCGATTTTGTATTATATTTACACCGCAAGCTAAATTACTATGCTTATATCTTGCTCAAACAACTCCATGTAAGTGCTACGGATGATAGAAAGTCCCAAGGAACCCGAATTTTAACATAATAGTGAAGTTCAGGGCTTCGTGGTGTGTAAAAGTGCGATTTTCAGAAAACGTATTTATTTGTCCGAGGCAGATTCGAACTGCCGACCTGTAGATTACATGGTTGGCTCTATGGTCCAAGAGCGAATTGTAGGAAAACCCGAAAGTGCCAAAAACACTATTTCACGGATTTGGATGCTTATATGTTTCCAAATGGATCGTTTAAGAACATTTCTATTCACCAACACATACTCATGCCCATGCTGGTATACTTATCTTTCGCAATGTTAGCTCGTGGCACCCTTCAGTTGAATCCTTACTTGTGAATTATTACATTTTGGCCATAAATACCCTAAATTGTGTTGTCTTTTTGACTTGTGATGCTGACGTGTGCTCTGATGGCAATGTGCTTGAAATAAATAAGACGCACAATTTCCACATGATATCCTATGTGTCCCCCTGCTCTGAGTTAGAAGAGTGGAACACCGACAAATTTGCGACTTAGTGCTATATTTACACTGCAAGCTAAATTACTATGCTTATATGTTGCTGAATCAACTCCATATATATATATATATATATATTATTGGGCCAGATGGATCTATTTGCTGATGTCTGTGTAAAACATATGTATGGTAGCATATTTTTTGTTTTTAATATGTTAAGATATCAGGTGTGTGATTGGTTGTCAGTTGTCTTACTTCTGTTCCTTTAGGTCGGCTGATGCTCAGTGGTCGAGCGTTGGTCGCCAAGGAGAGTCCGTACATAGAAGATGATGACCTGAAGCGTGACTACCACTATTGCTTCTGCAAGACGCAGCAGCAGGCGGGCCGCTTTGCACGAAAGTTCAATGAGAGGGTGGCTAAGATGTGTGCACAGCAAAAAGTGCCTGTACCCGCAGTCATCACCTTCCTAGCCCCAACCATCTATACATGCTCATTCTTCAACAGCCCTTCCAACATGGTGTTTCTGGTTGAGAAGATGCTAGACCGTAGTGGCTGGACCAAGTGGAATTCAAATGATGGCTATGTGGATGGTCAGAGTGGTCCGAGAGTGATCCAGATTCCTGGGGCAGGTCCTGCAAAGCCAGCAGCGGGTGATGATGAAGAGGATGATGACGACAGAGGTACAGCGGCACTGCCAACCGGCCTGAATCTGATTGTGGAGGACTCGGACTCAGGTGTGTATGTGCATGCATGTTTGTGGGTGTGTAAGTGTGTGTGTGTGTAATCCTATGTGTGTATATATGCATGGGTATGTATGTATGCATGCATGTACTTGTGTAAGAGTGTGTGTGTGTGTGTGTGTGTATGCGCATGCATGTTCATGGGTGTGTAAGAGTGTGTGCGTAATCCTATGTGTGTATAAATGCAAGGACATGTATGTATGCTTGTAATTGTGTGAGTGTGTGTGATCATATGGTAAGTTGGGTGGGGTGAGGTGTATATGTGTATAACCTAGGGGAGGGGGTGGTTGCTAGCAACGATCGCGATGACCAGTTCTCTGACCGTTTGTATGTGTGTTTGTGTGTGTGTGTGTGGCGGTGGTGGTGGTGGTGGTGGTGGTGGTGGTTCCCTCTCCCCCCCTTCCGCCCACACAGACCCGGGCCGAATCTGTGGGTGTACCCAGTGACCCCCCCCCCCCCCCCCCCCCCACACACACACACACACCCCTTCCCACCCTCCATCCACACACTCTACCCACCTGCACACCTGACTGACCCGCTGCATTTCCCCAGGGCCGGGTATAATCTGTAGATGTTCCCCCCGCATCCATCTTCCCATTGGACATATCCCGTGGAGATGTCGCCTCATTCAAGAAAGCATTCGAGGGGGCCGACGTCTCGATCCTCACCACCAGCGCTGTGCCCCTCCCCCCCCCCCCCCCCCCCCCCACACACACACACACACACACACACACACCTCTTGTGGCAAGGATGGGGTGGAGTGGAAAATTGGAATAGTGCTTTCTTCTGCAACAATTTTTGTGTGTTTCTTCTCACACAGCCACACATGAGCGCACGAGCAGTTGAGCACACACACACACACGCACATTATATATATATATATATATATATATATATATATATATATATATATATATATATATATATATATATATATATATATATATATATATATATATTCAGATTTTCCACTCCACCCCATCTCAAGCCGTTTGTCCTCCCACTCCATATGTATATTGGGGTGAAAATCCTTTGGGTGAAAATCCTTTTTTCCCAAACAATGTCCTCCTAATACAGAGTGTGAGCATGATGACGTGGGGGAGCTACAGGACAGCAAGCCAGAGCAGCAGTCCCTGGTCAATCAGGGTAGTGGAAGCAAGCGGAAGCTCCTTGACAACACTATCATGGCTGCTGATGTTCCACAGGAAGTTTTTTTCGTGTCGCAAATTGTGCAGAATTTTGCACCGCAAGACGCAAATATCAAAGTGAATTTCAAAGCAAATTGTGCAGAAGTTAGCACCGCAAGAAGCAATTTCAAAGCGAAAGCGCTGCCCCCTTGTATGTACCCCTTGGCGCGTTAAGCACAGAGCCAGGGGGGTTGGGGGCGCATTTCTGGCTAGTTTATTAGCCGGACCCAGGCGATGCCATGCAGCAACGGAATGGCGACGCGTGGAATAAGAAAAGCAGTGCCCACAGGTGGTTCCAAGCCTGCTAGGACTGTAGGAGCGTGTGTGTGTTTTTACAGTCTAATCGGTAAAGGCACAGTCAAATAGGCTAAATATACTTGCACAACCTCAATATTAGGGAGTTCTGTATACAAAACAAGCACTGGTTAACTGGACCCCAAAACATCGTAGTCGATGGGGGGCCAGAGTTTGTGCTATGTAAATGAGTTAACTTCAATTTAAAAAAGCAGATGTATACTGCTCCCTCTCTCACCTAATCGCCGGCTTAGTGCATCTTTGGCATGGTATATCTTTTGGTAGTCTGCAAGTATGTACTTGTATTAGTGTAATTGTATTATTTTATCTTTTGGTCTGCAAGTATGTACTTGTATTAGTGTAATTGTATTATTGTATTAGTGTATCTTTGGCATTGTATATCTTTTGGTAGTCTGCAAGTATGTACTTGTAGTTGTCTTAATTTTAGGATTTAGGGTTTAAAGGAGCCTCTCTAAATCGGACGCCCTTTCAGTGTATGTGTGTGTGCGTTACACTACGCGGTAGCGTCCATTAAATTTCAGTGTGCAAAAAGCAAACATACACCATAAATTGATATGCTATATCTCATTTCTCCCTACTGCAGGCCTTCTCCCACTACACATACCACTACAGCCAACGCAAGTCATTGGTGTGCAACCTCCAGGGCACCTTGGACACATCAGTCAGCCCCGCATTGTTTGAGCTGACTGACCCAGTCATCCACCATGTGTCAAATCATAAGAGGCAGAGGGTGTACGGACGCACAGACCGGGGTAGAAAAGGCATGGACGCATTCTTCCGGTCACACAAGTGCAATGCTCTCTGCCGCCTGCTGTGGCTTCCTGACAGCAGCCGCAGGTCAGGATGAAGCTTAACAGGCTAATACACGACAGGCTGGCTCCCGCTGGGACATCTTGGTACTACGGCATGTAGCTCTGTGTGTGTACGCGTGTATGTGTATGTGTATGTGTATGTGTATGTGTATGTGTATGTGTATGTGTATGTGTATGTGTATGTGTATGTGTATGTGTATGTGTATGTGTATGTGTATGTGTATGTGTATGTGTATGTGTATGTGTATGTGTATGTGTATGTGTATGTGTATGTGTATGTGTATGTGTATGTGTATGTGTATGTGTATGTGTATGTGTATGTGTATGTGTATGTGTATGTGTATGTGTATGTGTATGTGTGTGTGTATGTGTATGTGTATGTGTATGTGTATGTGTAGTGTATGTGTATGTGTATGTGTATGTGTATGTGTATGTGTATGTGTATGTGTATGTGTATGTGTATGGTATGTGTGTTGTGTGTGTGTGTGTGTATGTGTATGTGTATGTGTATGTGTATGTGTATGTGTGTGTGTATGTGTATGTGTATGTGTATGTGTATGTGTATGTGTGTGTGTGTGTATGTGTATGTGTATGTGTATGTGTGTGTGTGTATGTGTATGCGTATGCGTATGTGTATGTGTGTGCATGTGTGTGTGTGTATGTTACAATCCAGTCCAGTACTATCATCTATCACCGGGTCGCCACGTATGCAATGAGTAATGTCTCACATTGAGTTTTTCTATACTTTGTTTTATACAGCAATTTGCCATGGCACTACACTTCTAACTACCGCTATACATGGCGCCCAAGCAACTTTCCAATTCCAAATCGAATGTTATCTCACTGGCGGTGCACACTAACGAAGTCGTGTTAACTATGTCACTGCCGTGTGGGCACACTCAATTGGTAAAATAAATATTGATAACAGGTCCCAAAGTGTGCCCAGACTTCAATTTGGTAGAATGATTGGAAGAATATCTGTTCAGAACTCTCCTTAAATTGTCTCAAGTTACACCATTTGGTAAAACCGGGCAATTGTGGGTTTGCTTATTATCACCTCGTTGTATCTCTCTTTGTAGGAAACTGTATGTTGTTGCTGTATTGCTATGTCTTTATTGTTAGTAGGTTGCATGTTGTTGTGTCTTTCTTTGCAGGAAGTTGTATGGCTGTTTGTTCAACGCATGTTTACTCCGCTCACCGCAGACGTTGAGAAGCCTGGAGGCTGACGGACCATGCCATCAATCCAATCAAATCCAACAGAAGGGGACACAGTTTAAGGGGGCTCATTAGGTCAGACCGCTTGAATGATTACATATATGTTTGCCGCATTGATAAAATAGCATGAAGATAGCTTGAAATAGCCTGAGATAGCCTTAGATAGCCTGAGATAGCCTGAGATAGCTTAAAATAGCCTGAGATAGCTTGAGATAGCCTGAGATAGCTTAAAATAGCCTGAGATAGAAGATAGCATGAAGATAGCCTGAGAAAGCCTGAGATAGCCTGAGATAGCCTGAGATAGCTTGAGATAGTCTGAGATAGCTTGAAGATAGCTTGAAGATAGCTTGAAGATAGCTTGAAGATAGCTTGAAATAGCCTGAGATAGCCTGACATAGCTTCAAATAGCCTGAGATAGAAGATAGCTTGAAGATAGCTTGAAGATAGCTTGAAATAGCCTGAGATAGCCTGGGATAGCTTAAAATAGCCTGAGATAGAAGATAGCTTGAAGATAGCTTGAAGATAGCTTGAAATAGCCTGAGATAGCTTAAAATAGCCTGAGATAGAAGATAGCCTGAAATAGCCTGAAATAGCCAGAGATAGCCTGAAATAGCCGGATAGCTATCTTCATGCGGAGCGGTTTGCATGTCACAGCCAGGAGTAGTCAGGTAGGCTAGAGAGACTTGCTCAACCACAAAGCATCTCCAATTTCTCGAAACAAGCTATATCAAGATAGTGGGAAATATGCATCCTTATTCTTTAACGATACATGTTGCCAGGTTTCCCCTCCACCGAAGGCTGACCTCTGAAAACATCCCTAGTGGGAAACCTGCATCCTTATCCCTTGATGATGCTTGGTGCCAGTTTCCCCCTCAACCGAAGGCCGACCCACCGACCTCTGAAAACACCCCTAGTGGGAAACCTGCATCTTTATCCCTTGATGATGCTTGGTGCCAGTTTTCCCCTCCACCGTAGACCGACCTTTGAAAACTGTTGACGATATATGTGCCCCAAGCCAACGCCACATGTTGGCGTTAGCTACGCTGAGGCGTCAGGCCGAGTGCATGTTTTACCCCCCCACCCCACCCCACCCCACCCCCTTACACCTTGGAGGGTTTGGCTTCTTTTTATAGGTTTTGGCCGGTTGGGTGTACTTATGGAAGAAGAAACATCATGGTACAAATATTCTTCTCATTCGTGTTTTAGGTTTGGCCATTCCTTGGAGTCTACCTGGCTGTCTACAAGCTGCTTCACAAACACGCGTCATCTGCGTACTCCGGGTCCCCGTCAATTACTATTTGTTTGGGTTCAAATCACCAGTGTTATGTATACAGCCCATCCCAATATTGATGTTGGGCAAGTATATTTAGCCTATTTGGATACGCCTTTACCTGCCAGACTGTAAAACACACACACACGATTGGCAGTGGTCTGGCATGCCCCGCACTTCCAATGGATGCCTACGTACCGGTATCAATGAATGCAATAATTTCCCCGCCTTTATTTCTGAATCCTTGGTGGTGCTGGTCTATTTAGGTAGGGCGTCCCACTGCAAGGGTGAAAATCCTGAAATGAAAATAAGTCAAACACACAAACAATAACGAACATGGGAACGTTACAATTTGCATCAAATACCACGAGAAAGATACCGGGTAGTAATGATGCACTAAAAGCATGCGAGCCGGTAACGTACTACTGACATAGTCCATTATTTGTATTCTGGAAAGCCTTTTACCTGATCACCTAAGTTATTTACGTGGATTGGCCCTCTCCGTGGTCTCCAACCAACTTACTTCAGCGACTACAACAGAACAAATACCAATCATTCCATAACTCGTCAATCCTTTCAATTGAATGAACTCCTGACCATCCGTACATATATATGTGTGTGTATGTTCCAGTCCAGGGGTAGGCCAAATAGGCTAAAAGGACTTACCCAACCATATATGTGCGGGGAATGCATATTTTGATAGGTTTTTAATAATTTGATAACGATTAAATTCCCCTGGGATTTGTTTTGCTGCCGAAGACTGCGAGCAGCCAAATTGCTGGATGGAGCCATGTAACCAAGTTCATTTTTATACATGGACCAAGAGTAATGCTTTTTTGTTAGCTAGCCCGAGAGGGATGATATAGTATATTATAGTCGAAAAAGCTGAGAGAGATATTGAGGAGAGCAGAGACGGCAATCAAGCAGCATTGGGAGTGTGAATTGGTCAGATTGTTACATCATCAGTACCTCTTGGAATAAAAAGTCCCGTAGTAAACATCATAATATCTATGCTTTGGTTACATCTACACCTCAAGCGCGTGTAACAAAGCTCGTATCTCATTTGTTCATTGTTCATTCGTTTGTACAGATTTGAGTTTTTTGGCAGTCAAATGTCAGTGGGGTTGAGTGCAAGTTGGAGTATTTAGTCCAGAGCCAGTCATGTGCCAAGCTGTCTATGAGGAGGCTGAAGGCGCAACGTTCTGCTCGCTCCTTTTCTTCTTCCAAATGCAGAAGAAGGTGATTCCAGCAATGAGGGGGATGCCAACACCCAGACCCACTCCAAGGCCAATAGCCAGGGCATTGTTATCATCGTCGTTTTCCTCACTCAAAGACTGCCCCCTAACACCAGTGATTCCAAACTCAGACAAGTCTCCAAAGACAGCACCAGCATTGTCAACCAGAGTCTGCACATCGTTGTTCATGTCACCCGCGGAGGTGCCAGCAGGATAAGTCAGACGGTTATCTGCCACAACGGATCCACAAGCGAACAGGTAGGCCCACACAAAGCTGGCAATGCTGCCTTCGTCGATCCTTGCGGTAATGGTCCTGTTGAAGCTCACAACAGTGCCAGAGTCGCCGTTCAAAAAGCTGATGCACTCAGGTCCAAGAAACTCAAAGCGAACATCCCTCTGGATGGTCATGTCGATGGCAGGTACCACAACATCGGTGCAAGGGCTGCCGCCCACACTGCTCTTGCCAGGACCGCAGCCGACACACTCGCTCACACTGGAAGCCCCATCTGGGGAGCTTGTGCCATCAGGGCAGGGAATGCAGGTGTCGGTGGGAGGGGGAGGGTACATGGGAGGAGGAGGGTACATGGGAGGAGGAGGGTATGTGGGAGGGGGGGGAGGGGCCTCCTCACTGAGGGGAGGGGGAGGGGGAGACGAAGGGGGAGGGGGGGGAGGGGTACATGGGAGGAGGAGGGTACATGGGAGGAGGAGGGTATGTGGGAGGGGGGGGAGGGGCCTCCTCACTGAGGGGAGGGGGAGGGGGAGACGAAGGGGGAGGGGGGGGAGGGTACATGGGAGGAGGAGGGAAACTGGGAGGAGGAGGGGGAGGAGAGGACATTGGAGGAGGAGGGGGGTTGGGGGGAGGTGGGGAGGGAGCTTCGTAGGTACCAGCTAGACATGTAGAGCCCGCAAGGTTACGAGCCTGCAAGGAGAGGAAGAAACACAAGTCTCAGATAAAAGCCATTGGAGAGCAGGACAGGGGAATAAAAACGAGGCGGCCATGGGCAGATCAACGAACACGCAGTTGTGTACGCAGGGACATGCGGAAGGTTGGAGATCACCCGTGGGTACGAGCATGCCGAATGTCAACATAGATGCGCGTTTGGCGAATGCATCATTGCAGAGAGTTTATGCAGATTGGCGTTCAAGTGCCGGAACGCACCATGGTGGAGAAAGTTGCATGACGCAAGGGGACCGCTTGGGCAGGGGACCACAAGCAAAAGCAGAATACGAGAACTGAAACAGTGAGCGAAGTGCTAGGCATGTTGAAGTATTGAATTGTCGAGCTGAGGGGACAGCAGCCAGAATTGAATTAGAAGCTGAATTTGATGATGAACACGAATCGGCCAGCCCGGCGGGGCGTCTATATGTAGATGTCGCCCGATGTCGCCCCATGCATGTCGGGGGCGCGGGTCTTACTGTACATTACACCCAGATTACACTTCGATTTCGATTTCGATGGTTGGAGTAGCTCCCGCTCCTTCACCTGGGTAGCTGTCCAGGGCCAGGGAGTTGTATCGGTTGGTTGAAACGACAAAGATCTCAGATGTGTTAGGTGTGTGTGTGTGTGTGTGTGTGCACAGTGAAGCACGCGCTCGAGGCGCCAGATCGTCAACAACTGTATATAAACGCCCCCGCACCTCTTTGTTCAGATTCGGTTTCTATTATAAATCAGTGTTGCCTGTTCTTCTCCCCTCAGGTCGACAATTCAACCCTTCAACATGCCTGGCTCTTCGTTCGCTGTACCAGCTCTCGTATTTTGCTTGTGCTTTTGGTCCCCTGCACTAGCGGTCCCCTTGCTCCATGCAACTTTCTCCACCATGGTGCGTCCCAGCACTTGAAACGCCAATCAGCATCGGCTTTCCGTATGTGATCCATGTGCCATAACGCGCATCTATGTAGTCATTCGGCATGTTCATGCCTGCGGGTAATCTTAAACCAGCCGCATGTCCGTGCGTACACTGTATGTACTACACACGTGTTCGTTGACCTGCCCACGACCTCCTTGTCCCATGCAACTGTGCTGCTCTTCCATGGATAAATAAATCAATCAATACATAGTGCGCCATATTACGAGGCGTGGGGTTATGTGGGCCAGCCCGTTTGCTTTCACTGGGGCCAACCACCAAGGCATTCCAATTGGTTGTATCTGAGACTTGTGTTTCTTCATCTCCTTGCAGGCTCGTAACCTTGCAGGCTCCACATGTCTAGCTGGTACCTACGAAGCTCCCTCTCCTCCTCCCACCAGCCCCCCTCCTCCGCCCATGTCCTCTCCTCCCCCACCTCCTCCCATGTACCCTCCCCCACCTCCCCCTTCGTCTCCCCCTCCCCTCAGTGAGGAGGCCCCTCCCCCCCCTCCCACATACCCTCCTCCTCCCATGTACCCTCCCCCTCCCACCGACACCTGCATTCCCTGCCCTGATGGCACCAGCTCCCCAGATGGGGCTTCCGGTGTGAGCGAGTGTATCGGCTGCGGTCCTGGCAAGAGCAGTATGGGCGGCAGCCCTTGCACCGATGTTGTGGTACCTGCCATCGACATGACCATCCAGAGGGATGTGCGCTTTGAGTTCATTGGACCAGAGTGCATCAGCTTTTTGAACAGCGACTCTGACACTGTTGTGAGCTTCAACAGGACCATTACCGCAAGGATCGGCGAAGGCAGCATTGCCAGCTTTGTGTGGGCCTATGTATTCACTTGTGGATCCGTTGTGGCAGACAGCCGTCTAACTTATCCTGCTGGCACCTCCACGGGTGACATGAACAACGATGTGCAGACTCTGGTTGACAACGCTGGTGCTGTCTTTGGAGACATGTCTGAGTTTGGAATCGCTGGTGTTAGGGGGCAGCCTTTGAGTGAGGATGACGACGATGATAACAATGCCCTGGCTATTGGCCTTGGAGTGGGTCTGGGTGTTGGCATCCCCCTCATTGCTGGAATCATCTTCTTCTGCATCTGCAAGAAGCAAAGGGGGGAACAAAACGTTGCGCCTTCAACCTCCTCGTAGACAGCTTGACACATGACTGGACTTGACACTGCAGCTTGCACTTAACCCCACTCATACTTGAATGTCAAATCTATACGAACGAATGAACAACGAATAGGGAACGGCAATATGATATCATATGATGCTGGTAGTCTGAATAGGCTAAAGTTACCATGTATATACAATATCATATGATACAATTTGCATGATATCATATGATATCATACTCGCCTTGGGTCAAAATCAGCCTTTTTCCTAAGCACGATTAATCGTGTAAGCACGATTATTAATGTTTATTCGCGAAATGGTCCATCGTTTTCTTAGGTCTGGGTAATGTTTTCGAGGTCACGAAACTTTCGCCTGGGCGTCGTTCATGAACGATTATTAATGTTTCTGGTTGACCCAAACGCTGGCTGCAGCATTGTGCAGAACGATTACGGTATTCATGTTTAGCATCAGCCATACTGTCGGCTCAGGCATCTCGCATCCCAAATTCTGCATGCTCTGGACAGAAAACTGGGTGACACGTTTGACAGTTTCCAGCCAGCTCATCCTGGGGGAGGTGGAAAGGGCAGGGGGGGGTTGTGGCCACGTACCGACGTACGCCATGAAATAACCTCGGCAATGTCGGCACAGGGCTTTCTGAAACCTCGAGCACGCTGGCTGTTTTGCGATCAACGAGCGGGCTTTTGTCATGCGCCGCGTGTTTCCCCTTGACGAATTTCCCTACGAGCAAGCGTTTGATAGCTGGACTGAGAAGTGCACGCGAAGAAATGTTCTTCTCCACTCAGCCATGAACTTGGTTTAGTTGACTAGTTGATGTACTGCATGTTTTGCTTGCTATGCTGGCATTCAGAACATTGTTTCTTTCCTTCCCAAGTTGCCTTGTAAAGCCATAACCCCTGGTGGCTGGCCTCATTTCTCCCACTCACTTAGCATTCTTCTTACGCGGTCATTACACTGTTAGTAACGTTTTCTTCTATACTCACGCTGCATAGCCGCGATGCTCTCCGCTTGTTTTACTGTCGTGTGGTGATCCCTCCCCTCATTTTGACCGCCCCACCCCCCACGCACTCCGTACCCCCCTTCTCCTTGTACCCCGCGATTGTTCGTGGTCCCCAACCCACCGACCACATTGAGTCTTAGTGAACTATCGGTCCCGACCCCTAGATGTTCTTATTTCAACCATCATTTGCGAGTTGGTATATGTCAAGCTTGCCACTGTTGACACGGCGCCATTAAGGTTGATTCAGAGAATCAAGCATTCTGCTGGTCCGAGCCATGGTAACAGGATCAGCGTTCCGTCCAGGCGAGTAACAGACACACTTACTACACATAGGTGACCCACAAGAGAGGGGTACGCCATCGCACAACGACAATGCAGAGTGCCAACCCCAAAATAAGAAGTCCCGAGGGTCTTGGGCTTCGCGCCTAGAGACAGACACGCCGAGTTGCAAACAACGATAAGACACACTATGTCCCATACTGCCTAGTCCTCCTAACACATCTTTCATTCATGCCCCCAAGCGATCGTAGTAACTATCTCGTATCCCCCTCCTCCCACGCCTCTTTATCTTTACTAACGAGGTCCCCCTTTAACCCCAACACTCAGAGGCCTCAGAAACACCTGCACGTGGTTGCACATGGTCGCACGGGAGAAGATAACGATTAACCTCTGTCGCCCACCACCGGACCTCACCCGTTTTCCCACGGTACTCCTACTCTAAGAGAGAAAATATCCACCAAGATGTATCATGCCAAGACTCCTCCACTGGCCTGCTGGACTGCGGCCAAGGGCGTGCGTTCCAAGCTCGTGACTGTGCTGATGGCGCAAGCTCACGGCCGTCTGCGAGGCACCTGGGACACAGTACGTTGAGGGAAGCGGTCCCGGAGGTGAGGGTAGTCGAGATTGGCAGGGTATGGGGAAAAAAAGGAGACTGAGAATGAACAGGCAGAACACTGGGTCATAAACTGATGCAGAAAATGTCGCACCAATGGCAGAAATATTATGCAATATGCACAGGGGAGAATTCGAACATTATCGCATAGGATGCGCAAGAGCAGGCCGATAGAGAGTCAACGTAAAGCGGCTCGTGGAAATATTCCCCGCAGTCGATGCTCAGTCATATTCTGCAAGTCCCCCCCTTATCGGTGCGCCCCTTCAGCCCAGCATTGTATTGGTGTGCAGAGTGAGCACCTGCATCCTTCGTGTTATGCTGCATACCCCCCGCTCCTACACACCTCAGGCAGAAATCTTCCAGGTCCAGAAGGCTATCTGTCGTCTCCATTTCTTTCTGAATCCTACGGACAGTGGGTCACGGGAGCTCCCTCCCTTTTTATCTACCCCCTCTTCTTCCCGCCTGGTTTTACCCCAGCTCCCTATGTAGACTCAGACTTCTAATTCGCCCCGCTCAGCGCGGGGACGCTTCGAGGTCTCCGTCGTGCTGCAGGCGAGTTCTGCTATTCCTGACTTGATGGGGCATCAAGACGTACTGGTTAAGAGACATCACGTGCCTGCATTTCCTTTGCTTTTCTTCTATTCGGTCCACGCATCAACACAAAGTCTCACTCGCTGCGTGTTATGCGACACGCTGATAGCCCGTCTTATAGCCCTCATTTACTACCACTAGCTTTGCGATAATGAACGTCTCGCACTGACGGGACACCTCCCGGCTCATCTTTGAGTAGCCCAGAAACTGCAATGCAAGATCGGATGGTCATTTCCGGGACCGCGCGGGGTATCTCCACCCGATGTCTGCACGGCCTAGTATCATTCCAGCGATGGCTTGCGACCAGCCTTCCGAAGCGCCTTGAGTCTGCACAGTCGAGCCCGAGCTTGAATTGAATGGCTGACCTTTGTGCCACCCAGCGCCCTCTGCGGTGTGTAGGCGCGGCAGTTCGCCGGGCAGAGGGGGATAGACGGATACGATGGAGTGCCATGAATCCGCCATGTGACGTGAATGTAGACCCCCCGCGCGGGGGCAGTTTCTTCATCTTCTCTTCTCGGTCTTGTCTTCATCTTCCACATGCGTGGCGAGTTAATGCGATGTTCGCGCCATCCTCACATGTGCACGTACGTTACGTCATCTTTTCCCCCCCCCCCCCTTCTCCTGACGCAGAGATTTCATCTCCCCCTCTCTCTTCGTTTTCCTCTTCTTGTTGACGTGCTAGCTACCTCACTAAGTAGCACCTGTGCGATTTTCTTCAGCCCCTTTGTTTCCGCCATTTTTTTAACTCGGTGGTTGTGTAGTATACACCGTATCGTATGCTCGCGTACTTGACGTTGTAACCCTTTCTCCGGTGTTGAGGTCTGCCTGCATACCGGAGGTTGCCCAAGCCGGACCAAGAATCCCTGCTTGATGTCTAGTCGTCTTTGCCCCCTTGCTCTGCCAGACTACGGTGGCTCCTGGACATTGAGCTTGCGCTCTAGTGGCTTCTGTGGTACCTTCTGGAGAAATTTTTCGATCAAACTGGCGGATCGCGGCACTGCCGTAGGATTCGCCAGAGGAGGACGACCTACGCGTCTGGACCTGGGAGATTCTGGAGGTGGTAGGAAGCAGGGGGGTATGGTCAGCACCCACTACGGGGTGCTGCTCCCTCTACCCCCCAACCGGGTGAGTCGAGCGATAGAGGGGGGGACTTGAGATTGACTGATCATCGACGGCGGGATATTAGGACCTTTACATGCCTCGGCTCTGCTCTTCGCATTCCTAGCGATAAATGTTTCGAATTCTGCCCTTGCGATTTGCGATTTTCATGCCATTGGTGCGATTTTCTGCACCAGGTGTGACTTTGCTGCACTGTCATTCTCGTCTCCTTTTTCCCATACCTCAAATCTCGACTTCGACCCTAACGCTTCCCCACCTTCTGTGATCCCAGGTCTCGCAGCGCCGGACTTCGCCCATGCTACAGGCCGCAGTGGACGCCGTCCTGGCCCTAGTCCAGCGGCCGTGGAGGATCTTTGGCATGATATCTTGGTGGATATTTTTCTCTCTTAGGCTCCTTGTGACCCCTGGGTGCGTTCCGTGGTTCGACAGAGGTTACTACTTAGTCTTCCCGTGCCCCTGGTTCCCCCCTTAGGTGTATGCCTAGCTACGTGAGTTTGGGTTCAAGTGTTTGAGTTATGATAGGGCTTAGGAATTGTAGTTAAGTGGTATAGAGGCATGGTTGATCTCGATTAGTTGGGGCATGCATGAGTTGTTGATGATGACACTGCTCAGCATGGTGCTAGTGTGTTATCTTTGCAATCGCGTGTCATCTAGGGAGACAAGACTCCTTCGGAGCTTTTCTTTGGGGTTGCACCTGATGTGTCGTTGTTGCGTTTGTTTGGTTGCCCTTGCTATGTAATCTTAGTATTGGGCAGTCACGCAACAAGCTAGTTAAAAGACATTATTTGGTAGACTGGTTGGGTATTCCCTGGTAAGTAAGGGTTATTATATTTGGGTTTCCAATGTTGCGCCAGTTAGTAGTGATAGTGATGTACTCTCTATCTCCAGTCAGTTATAAACTGTCTTTCTGGGTTCTCCCATTAGTATGGGTCCCGTGCCCGCTTGCATCCCTCCTGTCATCAAACGGTGATATGTCATGTGTTACCGGTAATTCCCTACGCCCTTTAACAACCCCAATTGTTGTTGGCTGGCCTGGCTGGGGATGTATCATTGTTGCATTCTAGACCAGGGCCTGATCTTGCTGTATGTGTGTGTGAAGTTTTAGGGCGGGTGGGAGTTGGATATCCAATATAATCTTAGCCGAATCTCAGGGGTCGCCAGGCCCTCCTCTGTGCCACGTTTTAGCGGTGAAGTTTTTTAGGATTTAGACAGCCTTCGATCATAGTGGTACCTGGATCAGGTCTCCATTGACTAATAGTCGCCAACCTCCGACCACCTCGGATGGCTCGCGGGTGTCCATAATCCGACGCCTCCTGTTCGTCCCTGGTGGATACTCGGGTCAAGCCCATGTGATGATTGTAGCCGTTGCCGAATGGGTAAGTGATTGATCTTGAACACTGGTCTAGCTTGATACTGCGTTATGGCTGGGGTGTACAGTCAACCCAGGATTCATTGTTTTAGGTGCTGCTGGTTCTCATACGTAGGTTAACATGGCCCCTCTGTGTGAGTGCATATTCCTCAGCACCTCTAGGACTGACTTATAGGGTAGTCTAGACTGGTGGAGCGTTACGACGCTTGTTTAGGCAGCTTCCTTTCAGCTGTCTTTCTTGGTTTTGGTGGAAGGTGGATACTTAATTCAGACCACGTTATAGCGTCTTGATGGTTTCTGACTCTTAGTTCCATAGGCAGATGGTCGTTCGGTGGAGCTCATCATAGATTAGCTATTTCTTTTTACTCCACACTGTTTTTAGATCACCAGCCCCTCATGTGATTGAACTTTTTGTGGAGTGTAGTAGTTATTTCCCTTTGGATTTTACTGTTAATTTGGTGGGCTGGGTCATCTTGCAGTTGTACTTGCAGATGTCCCTGCAGTTGTACTGCAGATGTACCGCCCGCTCACCTCTTCTTTGTTCTCCGAGTGTATTTCAAGCGCCCTTTCATTCCTTCCTTTGCAGTAAATTCTTTTGAAGTCCTTTTTTCTGCGTTTCCTATTTTTCAGGTGGACAATAGGTTTTATGTACTATGGTTGTACATCTACCCTTCTATTGTCATTGAACTGTGTTCCTTTGTTGGTTAAAGTTTCTTGAAATTTTTAACTTCGCATCCTTTGGATTTTTTCAGTTACTGCAGGTTTGGTTTGCTTGTGGTTAGGCGCTTGGTGTGTCTTGAGTGCATGAGTTCTTTGCGGTGCGATACCCACCTCTTAGAATGTTTTTCGTTAGTGCAGTAGCTGGGGATTTATGATAATTAACTTTCATAAATCTTCTTACTTCCATCTTTGAGTGAGAAACCAGTTCATCATGGTTTTTTCATCCCAACCTAGTCATGAATTATATGCTAAGAATAGTTTTTAAGGTAGTGGATTTTTCCATCGACTTGTTTTTCCATCGTAGTCTTTAGTGTCCTCTTGTCTGCGTCCTTTAGGCTTTGATTCTCTCGTGTGCTGCGCTCACACGATATTTCAATCCGTCTCTTTGGTTATCATTGATTGGCGTTAGGTTCCTATTCCCGGATCGGGTTTTCTATACCGTTGTTCCCCAACTTTGATATACGATTTTTTCAGTCTTCTCTTTAGGTTAAGTTCTCGGTTCTTTCAGTCACCGTTGTTCCCCTTCCTTGGTATTAGGATTGATTTCTGTTGGCCTCCCCTGTGATTTTCTGGTTTGGTGGCCTACTATTCTGGATGAATAGTATTTTTGCGCTTACCATGGATGGTTACATTTCCATTTTGGTCTCAGCTCAGCTCGGTATGACCCAAGTTTTTTGCTGCTACATTTTCGGAGTACTACAGTGGTTTTTGGTTCATCCTTTCTCATCCTTTTATTTTAGACAGGGCTTTCTTCTGGTTTCCTGTTTTTCCGCCGTTCCTTAATAATTTTTGTTTGCTACCAGTTTATGGTTCTATGTCCCCAGTGCCATAGGTGGAGTACTAGTATTGTATGTCACCTGCGTCATAGGTGGAGTATCAGCATGAATAGCGGTGCTCTCGCTTGTTTTATGTCTTGGTGACTCCTTGTGTACTCCCTTAGAACTACCGGTCCTGACAGTACTATGTCAGCTTCCTGTTGACTGCGTCATCGGTTCTTCTGACACGCGCTGTCTAGCCTGTACCCTGATCAGGTTCCAGGCTACCGCCCCCTTTCCTCCACTGGTGCCCCTTAATGGGTCTCCTGTGCTTGTAACTTATTTCTCGTCTCCGCATTTATAGATTGGCGTGCTGCACACACAAAGTCCACTCTCCGGAGTGTTATCCAAGCTGATACCGCGGTCCACACGTAGTATTTTTTATATGATTTCTTCTCAGGTAGCACTAACATCTTCTCACTGCGTTCCACACAGTGTTATTTTATTTAATTTTACTGTTTGATTAAGATGAAGAACAGTAGAACACTGCTGTTCAAGTCAGGTGTCCTGTACAATGATAATGTGTGTTGCATCTACCGGTATACCCATCACCTATGACAGTGGGAACCCCTAAAGTCGACAATTACTACCACCCTAAGGGGTAGGATCCTTGTCGAGTAATTCAGGCCACTGCCATTGCCAAGTTTGGCACCGCCACATCAAGCCATTGACTAAGAGAAATTGTCATGTAATTATGCAAGCCCTGGGGAATTTCTGGAACGTCTACAATCGGTTTTCTTCAAAACCGTAATCTTGCAGAATCGTTTAAAACGATTTTTAATGTTATCATGTCCCCAATGTACAGACCCAGGAATCAGGCCCCAAAGATTATTAATAACTACCGGTACACTTCGCATTCAGGAAAGTGCAGTTGGTGGAGAATGCTAGGGTTTCATGGGAGATTATAAGGCTTTAGCTGACGTCCAAGATACCAGTCCTACACCTCCTGGACATTTTTCTTGGTAATTTGTTTTTACTGCCGAAGACGGCTAGCAATCAAATTGCTGGCTGGAGCTATGTTACCATGCTCAAGTACTAAGCATACTAGTTTCGTTGTCATTTTTTTAAAGGATTTTTTAATCACCATTCGAATTTCCGATGTAACATTCTCGCTACTCATTCTCCTTCTTAGCATTCTCGTGACGCATTCGCATCCTCCTGCGTCTGCGCTACCGAATGATACCACCTGCTCTCTGTTTCGCGCAGTTTTGGTCAACTCTCCCCGAAACTGCGACCAAACAGAAGCTCATGCTTCCGCAGAGGCGATGCTGCTATCGAAGTGGCAGTCTCCAACATCTGACGCGATTCGCAGCAAATGCTGTGATCGCAGGGTGATAGGCGGTTATTTGGGTCGGCTGCACCTCTGGGCAGTCGGAAGCGTGAATTCCCTGATAGAATGCGCCTCTCCCTGGACTTCCCAACAGAGGGGGATGCATAGCGCACATTCCTGGCGCATTCTTGATGGTCGCTGCCAGGAGCGAAAGCTCCATCCAATCGTGAAACCTACTAACGAACACTTTCCTCCTCCATGCAGGTATCAAGGACAGCTACCTGCCCTTTCAAATAGGGACCTGCCTACCGCCATGACCATCCGCGTTGACAGTCCAGAGCGCTGCATGCTGCATTGGGAATCCCTCCTATGGATACTGGGACGTGACCATGTCAGCTGCAGCGCGAAGGACAAGTCATGCAGTGTTTTTCAACACTTCCCCTGTGCTTTTCAGCACAAAATCCACCCAACCACACACTCGGCGCACACACGCGGGGCCCTCCAGCCAAGCCAAATTACGGCGCACGGCATGGCCTATCGAAATACCGATCGCCACAACCATTCGAGCTCAATAATAATACATCCCTCAAAGCGCAACCAACACAAACGCAATACTAACGCCAGAAACCTCAGTGAGCCAAGCACTATGCATAAACATGGCTCTCGCATCATCGAAGTCATAGAACAGACGCCGGGCATGGGTAAGCCTCTTGCCACTACTCACCTCACGCGACCATGCAACTATGCAACGATGCGATCATACGACCACGCGGCCATGCAAACACACACCCCTGCCACCATGCCATTCCACCCTGCCCACCCATGTAACGAAGCCCTCCCCTATCAAGGAAGCAAGATCCACCCTGCCACCCCCCCTGTAATGAAGCCCTCCTTTCCCAAGAAGGCAAGGCTTTCCCTGCCACCCCCCTGTTACGAAGCCCTCCCTTACCAAGGAGGCAAGGCTTTCCCTGCCAACCCCATTGCTATGAAGTCCTCCTTTCCCAAGGAGGCAAGGCTTTCCCTGCCACCCCCCTGTTACGAAGCCCTCCCCTACCAAGGAGGCAAACTCAACACTGCCCAAACTAAATCTTACGCCGCCCAAATTAACCGAAGACACTCATGGGCAAAGCCATACCTGTGCATGTACCCCTGTGGTGACACCATCTTTAGTATTTTTCGGTGGTGGCTCACTCCATATGCCTCAGACGCATGGGCCCAGTGGCTCATACTATGGAACATTATCATAGCGGGGTGGGCATTAGCCACCACATGCATCTACCTGACCCTGCCAGACTGCCCCCCCCCGTACCCTAAACAGAGCTACTAGACGTAGACAGGGGAGAGGCAGCAAGGCTCCTATCTTGAAGGCACGGAGACGCCCATGTAAAAAGACGTGGTTCCCTGCCCCCTGCCTCATCGGCATTGGAATCTCCCTGCTCTTAAACTACCTCCCGGTTACCACCTGCTTGTATCACCTCATGACCCCCCAGGCCATCACCAACCTCATACACCTCACCATCCTCACTAGCCTAATCACACCTCGACCCTCTTACCTGCCCCCCCACCCCACCTGTAGAGGAAGGGGTCAGACCTCGCCCCCACTCCACACACCCCTACCCCCGCCCCACCCCTCATAATGGGAACCTCAAGTATTCGACCTCTGCCAGGCCCACTCTATAAATAGCCAACACGGTGGTCCCCAGGCCCCCAACAGCTTCCCCCACCCAGCCATCCCCACCAGCCTATACACATCCAGATCCAACTTCCCACCCCCCCACCCCACGTGTAGAGGAGGAGACCAACCCCCTCTCCCCCTCCCTCTTCTCCCCTCCCAACCCCCACCTCCCATACTGGGAACCCCAAGCATATAATTTCTGCCAGTCCCACGCCATAAATACCTACCTAGGAGGTCCGTACATAGAACCCCTAGCTATCCTCGCATACGCTGATCACCTCCACACCAGCCGCCGTAGAATTAGGGACGAGCACTACACAACTGGACACGGCCAGGGCAACTTCTCAGTCCCCCTGCTTAGCTCCTTCCTGCATCTACACCACCCCATTGTGGGCATCCTCACCCCGTTGTATAACCCCCCTTACACCCCTGCTCAGCTTCCCCTTCCTAACCATGGACACCGAGAGACATACCCCAAGGGCATCATGCCAGGCAGCACAAAGGAACAGATATTAGAGCGCCTCCACCCCCACCAGGCATGCATACTCAACTTCAGCACTGCATTTGGCATGCAGCCACAATCAAACACTTCCAGGGTGAGTGGTACTTGATAGACTCTCTCAACCACCAACCCATTCTCCTGAACACCCCTCGTAAATGGGCGAGCATCCAGGGCCACACCTATACACTACAACCAGGACAACCCAATGAAGCATGGCTAGATCACAACCCCATCAACCCTATGGAGGAGGACCTCCCGGTGGACCCCATGGAGGAGGACCAAGCCCCCACCCCCCCCCCCGTACAAACAACCCAGACCCACCCACCGCACCAACCTCCCATATTGGGAACCCCAAATCAACTCCAACTGCCAAATACACTCCATCAATATTTACCTGGGGTACAAAGCTCTTGATCTTGACGAAATCCTAGACTTTTCTGTAAAATTACTCATGTGCGCAACTATACGTGCCAACAATGGACCCTTGAAGGGCACTATGACAGTCTCACTGGTAACTATACTAGCAATCTTATTAATTTCTACCTTTCTTCCAACAAATCTCACCTTGGCCTCCTTACTAAGCACACCAACCCAAGATACATTCCCCACCATATTAGCCCCCACACAGAAATTGCAGGGACTTCACTGACCTACTCTGAAGGTATCATGCTGGGCAGCTCACAGATGCAGATCCTACAACGCATCCCTACCAACTGCTCTTGCTTCCTCCTACATTATAACTCTGGATATGGACATGCTAAGGCCATTAAGCAACTGGACGGTGAGTGGTGGGATATGACCTCTGAAGGCCCCTATCCCCTGAAGCCTCCTGACTGGCAACATCTTCAAGGGCACATTTACACCCTTACAGACACATCTGGACTACCCTGCCCTCAACTTTTCCAGCCTGAAATTTACTATGAACCAAACAACCCAACTCACACTATCACTATAGACCTACCTACCACTCTTACTCACAATGCTACAGACTCCACAGACCATATAGATCTTACAGACCAGATGAATCTTACAGACTCCTCACAACTTCAACAACTTCTCTCAGACCTTCCACACCCTACAGATCACATTCACCCTGCAGATCTTACAGAGCCCCCAGCTCCTACAGAAACTGTAGACCTTGTCTCTGATGATGAGAAGTCTCCCAAGTCTAAGAAACCTAAAAGAACCTCTACCCGTTGCAACCCCACTTCCCTCCACTCAAACTCTACACATAAATCACCGACCACCAAAAACCAACCAGGGATACAAACTCAACCTCCCAAATCTCTACCCACAAAACGTTCACACTCTTGCGCAAATCAGATGCAAAACACACCTCTCCCCATACCTAGCAAATCACCCTCCCGGACTTTACCAAATTTCGCCAAAGCAGAATCTTTGGAGCAGAACCTCCTAACAAGAAACCTGCTCCCCCCAAACTCACCACAAAAAACCTTCAAAAAAAAAGAATTAAAATAACCCACACTACTTCATACCCTGTTCAGCAGCAGCGAACTGCACTCTATCTTACTAACATTATCACTTCCAACTGCAGAGGCATCTTCTCATCCTTGGAAACACTCTACGACCATATTCGAACTAATGAGCCAGACATTGCTATTCTCACCGAAACAAAACTCACCTCTAACAACACAGGTATAATTAATATGATCAAACAAGACCTATTTGACTACCACTTTCATCACAGCAGCAAAACCATTAAGCAAGCTACCAACGCAGACAACATTGTTACCCGCTCAGCTGGAGTTATCACACTTATAAAAAATACTCTTGCTACACATCCAATTAAACATGAAGTCCTCACTGACATAGCTGGTCATCTCACTCATCAAACTATTAACAACACTACCCACATTTTAGGCGTCTACATGCCCTGCAATGACCCTGCCAAAAGAGCCCGTATTTATGAACACATTCACTACATTATATCCCAAAACCCCTCTCATCACTATATTGCAGGGAGAGACTGGAATGCAGCCTACTACCTTACTGATAGAAGCAACACAATCAAGCACCTGGAGGACCAGCCCCACTATCAACACCTTAATAAATATCCAATTCACATTCAACCGTCACCACGTCCCCATACTTACTCAGACAACACTTCCTACAGTAGCAGGATAGATGACATCATTCTCATCAACCCCCCAACTGCTACCACGGTGACAGAAACTACACACCAAATGGGAGACACACTGGACCACTTGACCCTGGAACAACACATTACCTCCTCTCTCTTTCCCCCTCCTAACCTTGACATACCACCTCACAATCCAACACCTCAACCGCAGCTTCCCCTCAAGCAACAAGACATGGCCAAGCTAAAGAAGCCATCTCTAATCAATTTCTCCATCAATTTCAGCACAGTCACATTAACATAGATAAAGCCTGGACTATAGCACAAACTTTACTGGGAGAAGATAAAACATCTGCACACATTCAATCTATTAGACAAAAACTCAAAGCCACCATACCAGAAGACCTTAACAGCATGACAAATCATCTCATGGTCACTCTTCACCAGCTCTCTCCATCATGACTGACACCTGCCCTACCAAGCCTAGTACTCCAGGCACCTTCCTGCCAAGACAAACTGCTAAAACCTACAGAAGACTCAACTACCATATTAACACATTAAAGCACTCCGAACAGCTTCTAACCACCTTGACCAACAACAATACATGGGACTTAGAAGCACACCTCACACGGCAGGCACATACTCACCCACCACTAAAATTAAAATACAACAGCACTTTCAAAATTTACTCCTCTCTGACTATTGTCTCTCTTTAACTGCTGATATTAAACAAAGCATTACAGAATTACGTCACATGCAGGTTGCACTCAAAGAGGAGAGAGCAACCGCCTCCATTAAGAAATTCCGACGCCGCCTCAGCACACAGGCACGACAAACTCACAGGTATATTTTCTCTCCTGAAAATCACACACACACACCCACTGCTCTACTGGACGCATCCACACACACACTCAGCACTAGCACCCAGGGTCTCCTGGAAGTTATGACTAAACATATGGGAAAACTCATGTCACCTCCCACTCCACCCATCTCAGATGACTATACACGACACGCCACCCCCCCTCCATGGGAAACACACACAGACAAATACCACTTGGAAAACTCCAGCCAACTCCATACAAAACACTGCTCTCCCTACACCTTTCTCTCCTCCTCAACCACCTATGCTGACTGTATTAGGAAACTCTCTACCAACAAAGCCACTGGCCCAGACGGCATACCTAATGAATTACTTATGTGTCTATCACAGGAAATGCACCTCATAATACACAAACTCATGCAGCTAGTATGGATCCTGGGAGAAACACCAGACTGCTGGAAAACCTCACACATTGTCATGCTCTACAAGAAATCAGATCCTTGCTTACCTCAAAACTACAGGCCAATAGGCCTTAACAATGCTGTAGCCAAACTCTGGACCTCCCTTGTTACTAACACTATTACTACCTACTCTGAAACCAACCACATTCTTAGCGCCTGCCAAGAAGGTTTCAGAAAAGACAAAAGTACCTATAGACAACTCTTGAACCTACTCCACAACATGAGGACGCTGCCCTCTTCCACCAGGACCTCTATGCTGCCTACTTTGACTTTAGCTCTGCTTTTAACATGATTGACCACCAAAAATTCTCTGCATCATGCACAGCTTGGGTTACACCCACGACCACTATAGACACTATTAAGGAATATACACAAACTCTATTACTACACATATTCTCCCTTAACAATACACCTGGCTCCCCCATCCCCATCACTAGGGGCACCATCCAGGGAGATACTCTCTCCCCCCTACTCTTTCATTATCTTTCTAGAACCACCTACACAGATGGCTCCGTTATGGGGGACGCGGTTTACGCGCGCATCCCCACCTACAAAAAGCAGATTGAACACCACACCAGCAGCTGGGGTTATGTGACGACACTTGCTGCCTAACCGGAGCAGCTCAGAGGGTCCTTCGCATCCCATGTGGTAAAGTTAAACTTTTCGCAGTGGTCGGGACTTCCTCTTACCGCCACCCAATATGGGTGGTCAGTGGCAAATCCACAAATCACCCACCCATCTAACTCTACTCACAACAACACTTCAAACAAAGGCTCAGATCACATTCCATAGGAAAATC
>JACBWV010000664.1:0-22500 GCA_013435795.1 Chlamydomonas sp. ICE-L
CATCAAGCAAAGCCACCTGTATGTTTGAAAGTCAAGGTTGAAACAGTGAGCACATGAGTGAACCTATACATCGGCCAAGCCACTGTACGTTGAAGTCAAAGGGTGAACATTGAGCCAGGGAGTGCAACTACATCAAGCCAGCCACCTTATGTGAAGTCAAAGGTTGAACGTGAGCACAGTTAGTGCAACCTACATCAAAGCCAAGCCACCTGTATGTTGAGTCAAAGGTTGAACAATTGAGCAAAGTGAGTGCAACCTACAGCAAGGCCAAGCCACCGGTTTTGAAAAGTCCAAAGGTTTGAACAGTGAGCAAGTGAGTTGCAAACCTACATCAAGCGCCCTGTAATGTTGAAAGTCAAGTGTTGACAGTGAGCACATGAGTGGCACGCTACATAAGCCAAGCCACCTGTATTTTGAAAGTCAAAAGGGTTGAAATGAGCACAGTGGTGCACCGACATAAGCCAAGCCACTGTATGTTGAAAGGTCAAGGGTGACAGTGAGCCAGTGAGTGCAACCTCGCAAGCCAAGCCACCTGTAGGGTGAAAGTCAAAGGGTTGAACAGTGAGGCCAGTGAGTGCAACATACATAAGCCAGCCACCTGGATGTTGAAGTCAAAGGGTGAACGTGAGGCACATGAGTTGCCAACCTACAATCAAGCCAAGCCACCTGTATGTTGAAAGTCAAAGGGTTGACAGTGAGCACAGTGAGTGCAACCTACATCAAGCAAGCCAACTGGATGTTGAAAGTAAAAGTTAACAGTGGCACACAGTGAGTGGAAACCTACATCAAGCCAAGCCACCTAGTATTTGGAAAGTCAAGGGTTAACAGTGACAATTGAGTGCACCCTAACATCAAAACCAAGCCACCTTAATGTTGAAATCAAAAGGGTTTGAACGTGAGCCCAGTTAAGTGCAAAACCGACACACGCCAGCCACATGTCTGTTGAAAGTCAAAGGTGAACAGTGAAAGCACATTGAGTGAACCTACACAAGCGCAAGCCACTTATGTTACCAAATCAAAGGGTTGAACAGTATTGCACAGTAATGCACCTACATCAAGCCAACCCAACTGATGTTGAAAGTCAAGTTGAACAGTGGAGACAGTGAGTTCAACCTAATCAAGCCAACCCGTATGTTGAAAGTCAGGGTTGAAACATGACACAGTGAGTGGCAACCTACATCAAGCAAAGCACCTGTATAGTTTGAAAGTCAAGGGTTGAAAGTGAGCACAGTAATTGCAACCTACATCAAACAACCACCTTATGTTGAAGTCAAAGTTGAAAGTGGAGCACGTGGAGTGCAACCTAATCAAGCCAACCCACCTGTATTTGAAGGCAAGGGTTGGAACAGTGGACACAGTGAGTGCACCACATCAGCAAGCCACCTGTAAATGTGAAAGTCAAGGTTGAACATAGCACAGAGTGCAACCTACAGCAACCAAGCCCCTGTATGTTGAAAGTCAAGGTTTTACATGACACAGGAGTCCCTACTTACAAAGCCAAGCCACTGGTGTTGCAAGTCAAGGGTTAACAGTAGCACGTAGTGCAACCTACATTCAAGCCAATCACCTTATGTTGAAAGTCAAAGGTGAACTGACACAGTGATGCACTACATCAAGCCAAGCCCTGTATGGTGAAAGTCAAAGGGTTGAACAGTGAGCAACAAATGATGGCAACCTACATCAAGCCAAGCCACCGGTATGTTAAAGTCAAAGGGTTGAACAGTGAGCACAGTGAGTGCAACCTACTCCAAGCCAAGCCACCTGTATGTGAAAGTCCCAAAGGGTTACATGAGCACAGTGAGTAGCAACCTCAATCAAGCCCAAGCCACCTGTATGTTGAAAAGTCAAAGGGTTGAACAGTGAGCACAGGAGTGCACCTACATCAAACCAAGCCACCTTTTTGAAAGTCAAAGGTTGAACATGAGCACAGTGAATGCAACTAACATCAAGCAAGCCACCTGTATGTTAAAGCAAGGGTTTTGAAAACATGAGCACAGTGAGTGCAACATACAATCAAGCACAAGCAACCGGTATGTTGAAGTCAAGGTTGAACAGGGACAGCAGTGAATGCAACCTACATCAAGCCAAGACACCGGTATGTTTGAAAAAGTCAAAGGGTTGAACAGTGAAGCACATGAGTGCAACCTACATCAAGCCAAGCCACCGGTAATGTTTTGAAAGTCAAAGGGTTGAACATGAGCACATGATTGCACCTACATCAAGCCAAGCCCACTGTATTTAAAAGTCCAGGGTTGAACAGTGAGGCACAGTGAGTGCAACGCATATCGAGCCAAGCCACCTGTAAGGTTAAAGTCAGGTTGAAACAGTGAGGCACAGATTGCAACCTACATCAGCCAAGCCAAACCCTGATGTTGAAATCAAGGGTTTTGAACATGAGCACAGTGAAGTGCAACCTACAGCAAGCCAAGCACTGTATGTTGAAATCAAAGGTTTGAACAGTGAGCCAGTGAGTGCACCCTAACATCAATCCAAGCCACCTGTAGTTGAAAAGTAAGGGTTGAACAGTGACAGTGTGAGTGCAACCTACTCAGGCCAACCACCTGTATGTTGAGTCAAGGGTTGAAACGTGAGCACAGTGAGTGCACCTACTCAAGCCAAGCCACCTTACACGTTGAAAGTCAAAAGGGGTTGAACAGTGAGCAGTGAGTGCAACCGACACAAGCCAAGCCACCGGTAATGGTGAAATCAAAGGGTTGAACAGATAGCCAGCAGTAGTGCACCTAATCAAGCCAAGCCAACTTACGTTGAAAGTCAAAGGGTTTGAACAGTGAGCACAGTGGTGCAAACATACATCAAGCCAAGCCACCGTATGTTGAAATCAAAGGTTAACAGTGAGCACAGTGAGGTGCAACCTACATCAAGCCAAGCCACCTTATGTGGAAAGTCAAAGGGTTGAACAGTGAGCACAGTGGGAGTGCAACCTACACAAGCCAAGCCACCTGTATGTTGAAAGTCAAGGGTTTGAACAGTGAGCCAGTGAGTGCAACCTACTCAGCCAAGCCACCTGTAGGTTAAAGTCAAAGGGTTTTGAACAGTGAGCCAGGGAGTGCAAACCTACATCAAGCGAAGCACCTGTACGTTAAAAGTCCAAAGGTTGAACAGTGAGCACAGTAGTGCAACAACCTACCATCAGCGCAGCCACTGTACGTTGAAAGTCAAAGGGTGAAACAGTGGAGCACAGTGAGTGCAACCTACAATCAACCAAGCCACCTGTTATGTTTGAAAGTCAAAGGTTGGAACAGTGGCAAAGTGAGTGCAACCTCATCAAGCCAAGCCACCCTGTATGTTGAAGTAAAGGGTTGAACAGTGACAAGTGAGTGCACTACAAGCAAGCCAGCCACCTAGTATGTTAAAGTGTCAAAGGGTTGAAAACAGTGAGCACAGTGAGTGCAACCTACAATCAAGCCAGCCACGGTATGTTTAAAGTCCAAAGGTTGAACATGAGCCAGTGAGTGCAACCCCTACATCAGCCAAGCACTGTATGTTGAAAGTCAAGGGTTGAACAGTGAGCACAGTGAGGGCAACCTACAGCAAGCCAGCCACCTGTATGTTTAAAAGTCAAGGGTTGAACAGTGAGCACAGGGGAGTGCAACCTACATTAAGCCAAGCCACTGGTATGTTGAAAAAGTCAAAGGAGTTGCAAACAGTGAGCACAGTGAGTGCAACCTACATCAAGCCAAGCACACACCTGTATGTTAACAAAACGAGAATTCCAAATACCAAAAAAAAAAAAAAACAAAAGAACACCAAACAACAACAAAAAAGTTAACAGTAAGCACAGTGAGTTCAACCTACATCATCAAGCCACTGTATGTTGCAGTCAAATGGTTAACATTTAGCACAGTTTATTTCAACCTCATCAACCAATCCCCCTTTCCTTTTGAAAGTCAAAGGGTGAACCGTGAGCACAGTGAGTCAACCTACATCAAGCAAGCCACCTGTATGTTACAAGTCCAAGGGTTGAACAGTGAGCACAGTGAGTGCACCTACATCAAGCCAAGCCACTGTATGTTGAAAGTCAAAGGGGTTGAACAGTGATCACAGTGAGTGCGACTACATCAAGCCCAAGAGCCACCTGTATGTTGAAAGTCAAAGGGTGGAACAGTGAGCAAAGTGAGTGCACCCTACATCAAGCCCAAGCAACCTGTACGTTGAAAGTCAAAGGTTGAACAGTGAGCCAGTGAGTGCACCTACATAAAGCCAGCCACCGTAGGTTAAAGTCAAGGGTTGATCAGTGGAGCCAACAGTGAGTGCAACCTACATCAATCCAGCCACCTGTATGTTGAAAGTCAAAGGGTTTTGACAGTGAGCACAGTGGTGCAACCTACATCAAGCCAAGCACCTGTATGTTGAAAGTCCAAAGGGTTGACAGTGAGCACGTGAGTGCACGACATCAAGCCAAGCACCTGTATGTTTGAAGTCCAAAGGGTGAACAGTGAGCCATGGTGCAACCTACATCCAGCAAGCCACCTGTAAACGTTGAAAGTCAAAGGGTTGAACATGAGCACAGTGAGTGGCAAACCTACAATCAGCCAACCACCTTATTGAAAGTCAAAGGGTTGAACAGGTGAGCACAGTGAGTGCACCTACATCAAGCCAGCACTGTAGTTGAAAGTCAAGGGTTTGAACAGTGAGCAAAGTGAGTCAACGCCCGACATCAGCAGCCAAGCCACCTGAATGTTGAAAGGCAAAGGGTGAACAGTGAGCACGTGAGTGCCAACCTAACAATCAAGCCAAGCCACTGTATGTTGAAAGTCAAGGTTGAACATGAGCAAGTGAGTGCAGCCTACATCAAGCCACCACCTGTAATGTTGAAAGTCAAAGGGTTGACAGTGAGCCACAGTGGTGCAACCTACATCAAGCCAAGCACCTGTATGTTGAAATCAAAGGTTGAACAGTGAGCACAGTGAGTGCAACCTAACATCAAGCCAGCCACCTGTATGTTTAAAAGTCAAAGGTTACAGTGAGCCCGTGAGTGCAACCTACAATTAAGCCAGCACCTGTATGTTGAAAGTCAGGGGTAACGAGTGAGCCAGTGGAGTGCACCTACATCAAAGCCAAGCAACCTGTATGTTAAATCAAAGGGTTGAACAGTGAGCACAGGAGTGCAACCTAACATCAAGCCAAACCACCTGTAATGTTGAAAGTTCAAGGGTTGAACAGTGAGCACAGTGAGTGCACCCGACATCAAGCCAAGCCACCGTACGTTGAAATCAAAGGGTGGGAACAGTGAGCACAGTGATTGCAACCTACAACAAAGCCCAAGCCACCTGTATGTTGAAAAGTCAAAGGGTTGACAGTGAGCACAGTGAGTGCAACCTACATAAGCCAAGCCACCTTATTTTGAAGTCAAAGGGTTGAACAGTGAGCACAGTGAGTGCACCCACCTACAGCAAGCAAGCCACCTGTATGTTGAAAGTCAAAGGGGTTGAACAGTAGCACAGTTAGTGCAACCTACGCCAAGGCCCACCTTATGTTGAAAGTCAGGGTTGAACAGTGAGCACAGTGAGTGCAACTACTAGCCAAGCCACCTGGAATTTGAAAGTCAAAGGGTTGAACAGTGAGCAAGTGGAGTGCAACCTACATCAGCCCAAGCACCTGTATGTTGAAAGTCAAGGGTTGAAAAGTAGCACAGTGAGTGCAACATACATCAAGCCAAGCCACCTTATGTTGAAAGTCAAAGGGTTAGAAAAACATTGGAGCACAGTGAGTGCAACTAAATCAAAGCCAAGCCCCTGTATGTTGAAAGTCAAGGTTAACAGTGAGACAGTTGAGTGCACCTACATCAAGCCAGCCACCTGTAATGTTGAAAGTCAGGGTGGAACAGTGAGCACAGTGATGCAAAACCTACAATCAGCCAAGCCACCTGTATGTTGAAGTCAAAAGGTTGAACAGTAGACACAGTGGAGTGCAACCTACATCAAGCCAAGCCCCGGTTATGTTGAAAGTCAAGGTTGACATGAGCAAGTGAGTGCAACCTACATCAAGCCAAGCCACCTTATGTTGAAAGTCAAAGGTTGAACAGTGAGCACGTGAAGTGCAAACCTACAAATCAAGCCAAGCCACCTGTAATGGTGAAGTCAAGGTTGAACAGTGAGCAAAGTGAGTGCAACCTAACATCAACCAAGCCAACGGTTGGTGAAAGTCAAAGGGTTGAACAGGGAGGCACAGTGAGGTCACCTACATCAAGCCAAGCCACCTGTATGTAAAGTCAAAGGGTTGAACAGTGACACAGTGGAGTGCAACTACATCAACCAACCACGCTGTAATGTTTGAAAGTCAAGGGTTGAACATGAGCACAGTGAGTGAAACCTACATCAAGCCAAGCACCTGTATGTTGAAAGTCAAGGGTTGAACAGTGAGCACGTGAAGTGCAACCTACATCAAGCCAACCCCTGTAAATGTGAAAGTCAAAGGGTTTGAACAGTGACACAGTGATTGCAACCTACATCAAGCCGAACCAACCTGTATGTTAAAAGTCAAAGGGTTGAACAGGAGCACAGTGAGTGCAAACCTATATCAAAGCCAACCACCTGTATTTTGAAAGTCACAAGGGTTGAACAGTAAGCACAGTGAGTGGCAACCTACATCCAGCCAAGCCACCTGTATGTTGAAAGTCAAAGTTTGACACATGACACAGTGAGTGCAACCTACATCAAGCCAAGCCACCTGTATGTTGAAAGTCAAAGGGTTGAACAGTGAGCACAGTGAGTGCAACCTACATCAAGCCAATCCACCTGTGTTGAAAGTCAAAGGGTTGAACAGGAGCAGTGTGAGGTGCAACCTAACATCAAGCCAAGCCACCGGTATTTGAAAGTCAAGGGTGAACAGTGAGAGCAAAGTGAGTGCACCTACATCAAGCCAAGCGCACCTGTTACGTTGAAATCAAGGTTGAAACAGTGAGCAAAGTGAGTGCAACCTACATCAAGCCAAGCCAAGCCACCTGTTATGTGAAGTCAAGGGTTGAACAGTGAGCAAGTGAGTGCACCCTACATCAAGCCAAGCCACTGTAACGTTGAAATCAAGGGTTGAACAGTGAGCCAGTGAGGCAACCTACATCAAAGCCAAGCCACCTGTATGTTGAAAGTCAAAGGGTTGAACAGTAGAGCACAGTGAGTGCAACCTAAGCAGCCAAGCCACCTGTATGTTGAAAGTCACAGGGTTGAACAGTGGAGCACAGGAGTGCAACCTACATCAAGCAAAGCCACCTTATGTTGAAAGTCAAAGGGTTGAACAGTGAGCACAGTGAGTGCCCTACATCAGCCAAGCCACCGGTAAATGTTGAAAGTCAAAGGTTGAAAAAACAGTGAGCACAGGGAGTGCAACCTACATCAAGCCAAGCCAACCTGTACGTTTGAAAGTCAAGGTTGAACAGTGACACAGTGAGTGCACCTACATCAAGCCAAGCACCTGTACGTTGAAAGGCAAGGGTTGAACAGTGAGCAAAGTGGAGTGCAACCTACCATCAAGCCAACCACCTGTAGTTGAAAGGCAGGGTTGAACAGTGACACAGTGAGTGCAACCACATCAAGCCAAGCCAACCTTATGTTGAAAGAAAAGGGTTGACAGTGAGCAAGTGAGTGCAAACCTACATCAAGCCAAGCCCTGTATGTTGAAAGTCCAAAGGGGTGAACAGTGAGCAAAGCCATGAGTGCAACCTAATCAAGCCAGCACCTGTATTTTGAAAGTCAAAGGGTTGAACAGTGAGCACGTGAGTGCAACCTACATCAAGCCAAGCCCGTATGTTGAAAAGTCAAAGGTGGAACAGTGAGCACAGTGTGAACCTACATCAAGCAAGCCACCTGTATGTTAAAGTCAAAAAGGGTTGGAACAGTGAAGCACAGTGATCAACCTACATTAAGCAAAGCCACCGGTATGTTGAAAAGTCAAAAGGTGGAAAGTGACAATGAGTGCAACCTACATCAGCCAAGCCACCTTTATGTAAGTCAAAGGGTTGAACATGAGCACAGTGAGTGCACCTACATCAAGCCAAGCCACCTGTATGTTAAGTCAAAGGGTTGAACAGTGAGGCACATGGAGTGCAACCTACATCAGCCAGCCAACGGTACGTTGAAAGTCAAAGGTTGAACATGAAGCACAGTTGAGTGCAACCTACTCAAGCCAAGCCAACCTGTATGTTGAAAGTCAATGGATTTTGACAGTGAGCACAGGAGTGCAACCTACATCAAGCAAGCCACCTGTAGGTGGAAAGTCAAAGGTGAACAAGTGAGCACAGTGAGGGCGACTACATCAACCCAAGCCACCTGTAATGTTTGGAAAGTCAAGGGTGGAACAGTGAAGCACAGTGAGTGCAACCTACATCAGCAAGCACCGGTATGTGAAATCAAAGGGTTAAACAGTGAGCACGTGAGTGCACCTACATCAAGCCAAGCCACCTGTACGCTGAAAGTCAAAGGGTTGAACAGTGAGCACATGAGTCAACATACACCAAGCCAAGCCACCCTGTACGTTGAAGTCAAAGGGGTGAACAAGTGAGCACAGTGAGTGCAACCACCTACAATCAAGCAACCACCTGT
The DNA here is from genome assembly GCA_013435795.1 of Chlamydomonas sp. ICE-L. Lineage (NCBI taxonomy): Eukaryota > Viridiplantae > Chlorophyta > Chlorophyceae > Chlamydomonadales > Chlamydomonadaceae > Chlamydomonas > Chlamydomonas sp. ICE-L. The sequence goes on from JACBWV010000664.1 coordinate 8,559, forward strand.
ACCGTTGAAAGTCAAAGGTTGAACAGTGAGCAAAGTGAGGCAACTAACTCAAGCCAAGCCACCTGTATGTTTGAAAGTCAAAGGGTTAAAGTGAGCACAGTGAGTGCAACCGACATCAAGCAAAAGCCACTGTAAGGTGAAAGTCAAAGGGTTGAAACAGTGAGCACAGTGAGTGCAACCGACATAGCCAAGCCACACTGTATGTTAAAGTCCAAAGGTTTGAACATTGAGCACAGTAAGTGGCAACCTCATAAAGTCCAAGCACCGGTATGTGAAACGTCAAAGGTTTGAACAGGGAGACAGGGAGTGCAAAAACCTACATCAACCAACCACTGTAGTGAAAGTCAAAGGGTTGACAGTGAGCACAGTGAGTGCACTACATCAAAGCCAAGCCACCGTAGGTGAAAGTCAAAGGGTTGAACAGGAGCACAGTGAGTGCAACCGACAGCAAGCCAAGCCACCTGTATGTTTGAAAGTCAAGGTTAAACATGACACAGTGAGGGCAACCTAACATCAAGCCAAGCCACCGTATGGTGAAAGTCAAAGGGTTGAACAGGGAGCCAGTGAGTGCAACCTACACAGCCAAGCCACCTGTATGTTGAAAGTCAAAGGTTGAACAGTGAGCCAGTGAGTGCAACCTACAGCAAGCCAAGCCACCTGTATGTTGAAAGTCAAAGGTTGTGAACAGTGAAGCACATGGAGTGCAACATAAATCAAGCCAAGCCAACCTGTATGTTGAAAGTCAAGGTTGGAACATGAGCACAGTGAGGCAAACCTACATCAAGCCAAGCCACCTGTAGTTGAAAGTCAAAGGGTTGAACAGTGAGCACAGTGATGCAACCTACATCAAGCCCAAGCCCACCTGTAGGTTTGAAAGTCAAAGGTTGAACATGCAGCACAGTGAGTGCACCTACAAATCAACAAGCCACCTGTTGTTTGAAAGTCAAAGGTTGAACAGTGAGCACAGTGAGTGGCAACCTACATCAACCAAGCACCTGTATGTTTGAAAGTCAATGGTTGAAAAGTGAGCAACAGTGGAGTGGCAACCTACATCAGCCAAGCCACCTGTATGTGTTTGAAAAGTCAAAGGTGGAACAGTGAGCACAGTGGCGTGCAACCTACATCCACGGGCAAGCCACATGTATGTTGAAAGTCAAAGGGGTTGAACAGTGGCAAGTGAGTGCAACCTACATCAAGCCAGCCACCTGTATGTGTGAAAGTCAAGGGTGAACAGTAGCACAGTGAGTGCAACCTACATCACAAGCACCTGTAATTTGAAAGTCAAAGGGTTTGAACAGTGAGCACAGTGAGTGCAACCTATTCAGCAATCCACCTGGATGTTTGAAAGTCAAAGGTTAAGTGAGCACGAGGCAAACCTACAGCAAGCCAAGCCCGGTAAGTTGAAAGTCAAAGGTTGAACAGTGAGCACATGAGTGCACCTACAATCAAGACAGCCACCTGTATGTTGAAAGTCCAAAGGGTTGAACATTGAGCACAGTGAGTCAACCTACATCAAGCCAAGCCACCTGGATGTTGAAAAGTCAAAGGGTTGAACAGTTGGGCAGTGGGGGAGTGCAACCTACATCAAGCCAAGGCCCCTGTATGTTGAAAGTAAAAGGTTTACAGTGGCACAGTGAGTGCACCTACACAAGCAAGCCACCTGTACGTGAAAGTCAAAGGGTTGAACAGTGAGCAAAGGAAGTGAGTGCCAGACTCAGCAAGCCCCTGTAGTTGAAAAGGGTTGTTTCCCCCAAAGGGTTGAACATGAGCCAGTGAGTGCAACCTATCATCAAGCCAAGCCAACCGGTATGTTGAAGTCAAGGGTTCAACAGTGAGCACAGTGAGTGCAACCTACATCAAGCCAAGCCAACCTGTTATGTTGAAAGTCAAAGGGTTGAACAGGAGCACAGTGGTGCAACCTACATCAAGCCAAGCACCTGTAATGTTGAAGTCAAAGGGTTGAACATGGAGCACAGTAAGTGCAACCCTACATCAAACAAGCCACCTGTATGTTGAAGGCCAAAGGGTTGACAGTGAGCCAGTGAGTGCAACCTACATCAAGCCAGCCACCTGTTGTTTAAAGTCAAAGGTTGAACGTAGCAAAGTGAGTGCAACCTACATCAAGCAAGCCAACTGTAATGTTGAAAGTCAAGGTTAACAGGGCACAGTGAGTGCAAGCCTACATCAAGCAAGCCCCGTGTATGTTGAAAAGTCAAAGGTTTTGGAACATTGAGCTGTGAGTGCAACTACATCAAGCCAAGCACCTGGATGTTGAAAGTCAAAGGGTTGAAACAGTGAGCACAGTGAGTGCAACCTACATCAAGCCAAGCCACCTGTAGGTTGAAAGTCAAAGGGTTAACAGTGATCACAGTGAGTGCAACCTACATCAACCAGCCACCTGTATGTTGAAGTCAAAGGGTTGAACAGTGAGCACAGTAGTGCAACTACATCCAAGACAAGCCACCTGTATGTTGAAAGTCAAGGGTTGAAACATGAGCACAAGTGGGTGCACCTACATCAAGCCAAGCCCCCAGTATGTTGAAAGTAAAGGGTTGAACATGAGCACAGTGAGTGCCAACCTACATCAAGCCACCACCTGTAATGTTAAAGTCCAAAGGGTTGAACAGTGAGCACAGTGGAGTGCACAACCTACATCAAGCCAAGCCACCTGTATGTTTGAAAGTCAAAGGGTTGAACAGTGAGCACAGTGAGTGAACCTACATCAAGCCAAGCCACCTGTTTGTTAAAAGTCAAAGGGTTGAACAGTGAGCCAGTGAGTGCAACCTACATCAAGAGCCACCACCTGTATGTTGAAAGTCAAAGGGTTAACAGTGAGCACAGTGGTGCAAACTACATCAACCAAGCCACCTTATGTTGAAAGTCAAAAGGGGTTGAACAGTGACACAGTGAGTGCAACCTAACATCAAGCAAGCCACTGTATGGTAAAAGGCAAAGGGTTGAACAGTGAGCAACAGTTGAAGTGCAACCGACATCAAGCCAAGCCACATGTATGTTGAAAGTCAAAGGTTAACAGTGAGCACAGTGATTGCAACGAACATCCAAGCCAGCACCTTACAGGAAAGTCAAAGGTTGGAACAGTGATCACAGTGAGTGCAACCTACATCAAGCCAAGCCACCTGTAATATTGAAAGTCAAAGGGTTTGGAACATGAGCACAGTGAGGGCACCTACATCAAGCCAACCACCTGTATGTTGAAAGTCAAGGGTTTGAACAATGAGCACAGTATGAGTGCAACCCTACGCAAGCCAAGCCACCTGTAGTTGAAGGCAAAAGGGTTGAACAAGTGAGCACAGTGAGTGCAACTACAGCAAGCCAACACCTTAATGTTAAAAGTCAAAAGGGTTGAACAGTGAGCACAGTGGGCAACCTACATTAAGCCAAACACCTGATGTTGAAAGCCAAGGGTTTACAGTGAGCACCAGTGAGTGCAACCGACATCAGCCAAGCCACCGGTATGTTGAAAGTCAAGGGTTTGAACAGTGAGCACAGTGAGTGCAAACCTACATCAACAACACCTGTATGTTGAAGTCAAAGGGTTGAACAGTAGCACAGTGAGTGCAACCTTACTCAAGCAAAGCCACCTGTCGTTGAAGTCAAAGGGTTAACATGGAGCACAGGGAGTTCAAACTACATCAAGCCAAGCCACCTGTAGGTTGAAGGTCAAAGGTTGAACAGTGAGCACAGTGAGTGCACCTAATCAAGCCAACCACCTGTAATGGTGAAAGTCAAAGGGTTTGAATCAGTGAGCCACAGTGAGTGCAACCTACATCAGCCAAGCCACCTGTAGGTTGAGGCAAAGGGTTGAACATGAGCCAGTGAGTGCAACCCTACATCAAGCCAAGCACCTGTATGTTGAAGTCCAAAGGTGAACAGTGACACAGTGATGCAACCTCATCAGCCAAGCCACCGTACGCTGAAAAGTCAAAGACAAAGTGTGAAACAGTGAGCACAGTGATTGCACCTACATCAGCCAAGCCACCTGTACGTTAATAGTCAAAGGGTTGAAACGGTGAGCACAGTGAGTGCAACCTACATCAAGCCAAGCCACCTGTAATGTTGAAAGTAAAGGTTGAACAGTGAGCACAGTGAGTGCAACCTACATCAACCAAGCCCCTGTAGTTGAAAGTCAAGGGTTAACAGTGAGCAAGTGAGTGCAACCTCTACTCAAGCAGCCACCTGTATGTTTGAAAGTCAAAGGGTTTGAACGTAGCAAGTGATGCAACCGCAATCAAGCAAGCCACCTGATGTTGACAGTCAAAGGGGTTGAACAGTGAGCACAGGGAGTGCAACTACATCAGCCAGCCACTGTAATGTTGAAAGTCAAAGGGTTTGAACAGTAGCACAGGGAGTGCAACCTACATCAAGAGCCAGACCCCTGTATTTAAAGTCAAAGGGTTTGAACATGAGCACAGTGGAGTGCAACCTACATCAGCCAAGCCACCTGTATGTTGAAAGTCAAAGGGTTGAAACAGTGGCACAGTGAGTGCAACCTACATCAGCCAAGCCCCGGTATGTTGAGTCAAAGGTTGAACAGTGAGCACAGTGATGCACTACATCAGCCAAGCCACCTGTATGTTTGAAGTCAAAGGGTTGAAACAGGTGAGCACAGTGATGCAACCTACATCAAGCAAACCACCTGTACGGTTGAAAGTCAAAGGGTTGAACAGTGAGCACAGTGAGTGCACCTACATCAAGCCAAGCCACCTGTATGTTGAAAGTCAAAGGGTTTGAACAGTAGCACAGTGATGGCAACATACATCAACCAAGCCCCCTGTTGTTGAAAGTCAAAGGTTTTGAACAGTGAGCACAGTGAGTGCAACCTACATCAGCCAAGCCACCTGATGTTAAAAGGTCAAAGGGTTAACATGAGCACAAGTGAGTGCAACCTACATTAAAGCCAGCCACCTGTAATGTTTTGAGTAAGGGTTTTGAACAGTGAGGCACAGTGAGTGCAACCTACAGAAGCCAAGCCACCGGTATGTTTTAAGAATCAAAGGGTTGAACTGAGCACAGTGAGTGCAACCTACATCAAGCCAAGACCACCTGTATGTTGAAAGTCAAGGTTGAACAGTGAGCACAGTGAGTGCAACCTACATCAAGCCAAGCCACCCTGTACGTTGAAAGTCAAAGGGTTGAACAGTTGAGCAAAGTGAGTGGCAACCTACATCAAAGCCAAGCCACCTGTAATGTGAAAGTCAAAGGTTGAACGCAGTGAGCACAGTGAGTGCAACCTACATCAAGCAACCACCTGTATGTTGAAAGTCAAAGGGTTGAACAGGAGCAAGTGAGTGCAACCGACAGCAAGCCAAGCCACCTGTAAATGGTTGAAAGTCAAGGTTGAACAGTGAGCACAGTGAGTGCAACCTAATCAAAGCAAGCCAACTGTATGTGTGAAAGTCCAAAGGGTTGACAGTGGAGCACATGAGTGCAACCTACATCAGCCAAGCCACCTTAAACGCTGAAGTCAAGGGTTGAAACAGTGAGCAACGTGAGTGCAAACTACATCAGCCAAGCACCTGTACGTTGAAAGCAAAGTGTTGAACAGTGAGCACAGTGAGTGCAAACCTACATCAAGCCAACCACCTTATGGTTGAAAGTCAAAGGGGTTGACAGTGGAGCACAGTTGAGTGCAACTCATCAAGCCAACCCAACCTGTAATGTTGAAAGTCAAGGGTTGAACATGAGCACCAAAGGTTTTGGGGGAGAAAACAAAAAAAAGTGCAACCTACATCAGCCAAGCAACTGTATTTGAAAGTCAAAGGGTTGAACAGTGACACAGTGAGTGCAACCTACATCAAGCCAGCCACCTGTATGTTAAAGTCATAAGGGTTGAAACAGTGACAAGTGGAATTGCAACCTAAATAAAGCAAGCCACCCGGTATGTTGAAAGTCAAAGGGTTGAACAGTGAGCACAGTGTGAAGTGCAACCTACATCAAGCCAAGCACCTGGATGTAAAGTCAAGGGTTAACAGTGAGCACGTGGTGCACCTACATCAAGCCAACCACTGTATGTTGAAATCAAGGGTTGAAACAGAAGCACAGTGAGTCAACCTACATCAAGCCAGCCACCTGTAATGTGTGAAAGTCAAAGGGTTTGAACAGTGAGCACAGTGAGTGCAAACCTACATCAAGCCAAGCCACCTTAGTTTGAAAGTCAAAGGGTTGACAGGGAGCACAGTGAGTGCAACCCCTACATAAAGCCAGCCACAATTCGTTGAAAGTCAAGGGTTTGGAAACAGTGAGCACAGTGAGTGCAACCTACCAATCAAGCCAAGCACCGGTATGTTGAAAGTCAAAGGGTTAACAGACACAAGTGAGTGCAAACCCTAATCAACCAAGCCACATGTACGTTGAAAGTCAAAGGGTTTGACATGAGCACAGGAGTGCAACATAATCAAGCCAGCCCCTGTATGTTGAAGTCAAAGGTTAACAGGGAAGCACATGAGTGCAACCTACATCAAGCAAGCCCACCTGTATTTTGAAAGTCAAAGGGTTACAGTGAGCAAGTGGTGGCAACCTACATAGCCAGCCACCTTAATTTAAAGTCAAAGGTTTGAAGCAGTGAGCACAGGAGTGCAACTACATCAAGCCAAGCCACCTGGAGTGAAAGTCAAAGGGTTGAACAGTGAGCACAGTGAGTGGCACCTACATCAAGCCAAGCCAACTTATGTTGAAAGTCAAGGGTTGAACATGAACACATGAGTGCAACCTACATCAAGCCAAGCCACCGGTAGTGGAAAGTCAAAGGGTTGAACAGTGAGCACAGTGAGGGCAACCTACATCAACCAAGCAACTGGTATGTTAAAAGTCCCAAAGGGGTGAACAGTGAGCCAGTGGAGTGCAACCTACATCAAGCCCAAGCCACCTGTATGTTGAAAGTCAAAGGGTTGAACAGTTGAGCACAGTGATGCAACCTACTCAAGCCAGCCACCTGACGTTGAAAGTCAAAGGGTTGAACAGTGAGCACAGTGAGTGCAACCTACAGAAGCAAGCCACCCTGTATGTTGAAGTCAGGTGAACAGTGAGCACGTGGAGTGCAACCTAAATCAAGCCAGCCACCTGTTATGTTAAGTCAAAGGTTGAACAGTGAGGCACAGTGGAGTGCAACCTACATCAAGCAAGACCTGTATGTGGAAAGTCAAAGGGTTGAACATGAGCCAGTGAGTGCAACCTAATCAAGCCAAGCCACCTGTAGTTAAAAGTCAAAGGGTTGAACGTGGAGCACACAGTGATGCAACCTACATCAAGCCAGCCACCTGTATGTTGAAAGTCAAGGGTTGAACAGTGAGCACAGGAGTGCAACCTACATCAAAGCCAAGCCACCTGTATGTTGAAAGTCAAAGGGTTGAACAGTGAGCCACAGTGAGTGCAACTACATCAAGCCAAGCACCTGTATGTTGAAAGTCCCAAAGGGTTGAACGTGAGCACAGTGAGTGCAACCATACATCAAGCCAAGCCACCTGTATGTTGAAAGTCAAAGTTGAACATGAGCACAGTGATGCAACCTACAGCAAGCCAAGCCACGGTATTTTGACAGTCAGAGGGTTTGAACATGAGCACAGTGAAGGTGAACCTACATAAGCCAGCCACCTGTAAGTTGAAAGTCCAAAGGGGGGGGGGTTTGAACAGTGAGCCAGTGAGTGCAACCTACATCAAGCCAGCACACCCTGTATGTGGAAAGTCAAAGGTTGGAACGTGAGCACTGGGGGCAACCTACAGCAGCCAAGCCACCTGTATGTTGAAGGAGTCAAAGGTTGAAAACATGAGCACAGTGAGTGCAACCGACAGCAGCCAAGGCCACCTGTATGTTGAAGTCAAAGGTTGAAACAGTGAGCACAGTGAGTGCAACCTACTCAAGCCAAAGGCAAGCCCCCCAAAAAACCCCCCCACCTGTAGATTGAAAGTCAAAGGGTGTGAACAGTGACACAGTGGATGCACTACATCAAGCCAAGCACCTGTAAATTTGAAGTCAAAGGGGTCGAACGTACACAGTGAGTGCAACCTACTCAAGCCAAAGCCACCTGTATGTTGAAAGATCAAAGGTCTTGAACAGTGAGCACAGTAAGCAAGCAGGTGAGTGCAACGACCAGGCAGTAACACACTGTGAAACTGAGGTGCGCGGTTTTGGTAAGGCTTATGCAAGGACCGGATGGTGAAAGTCCACAGGGTTGAACAGTGGATGACAGTAAGCAAGGAGGGGTGAGCGCAACGTAACATTAGTAAAACTGGGAACCTGAGGTGCGCGTGTTTTGGTAAGGCCTGACATCGTGATGTCTGTCTGTCTGTCCTGTCTGTCTGTCTGTCTGTCTTGTCTGTCTGTCTTCTGTCTTCCTGTCCGTATGGAGGCAACATTTCTCAACGTTTTCCTTCACATGGTGTATTGTCCGCCCATTTCCAAAGGTAGGTATGTTTCATTCCAGGTGTACCCAGGTAGCGGCGGGTGGGGTCATGAGAGAAGAGGTTGACCTTGGAAAACAGTTATGTTTTTGTACTATGTCTTTGAGAGTCCCAGCAATTGTGTACTTACCAGAATTGGACTCATAGCATAGTTTGCGGAACTTTATTTTGTTTGTGGTATTATTTAGTTAAGTGTAGCATTTTTTGTATTGGATTCATATAGTAGTTTGTAGCTATCAATTGTATTTTTGCACTTTTATAATTTGTTTTTGTATCTGTAGGCGATGTGCACATTTTGCACTTCTATTTGTTTTTGTAGTTAATTGTACATTTGGTACTGTTTAATTACACATTTTCTGTCTGGCTCATGAAAAACAGCGTCTAGGTAGCACCGTGATCGACCACCGGCTAAGCATACTGGAACGGCTACTGAGAGTCATAGGCATGTTGCAAGCGACCGGAAAAACAGGCAGAAAGGGCCGTTGGCTATCGGATGAAAGTGGCAACGGGAATCGAGTGCAGTGGATTGAAACCAGGTTTATGACAGGGCGGGGCCAGTGAACGCCCAGGGTTGGAACGTGGCGACAGACAGACACTGGACAACGGGTGGAACAATTGGGGGGGGCCGCCTCCAAAGGGGGGCTTCGCCGAACAGTCCAGACAGTGGGGTCAAAAATCACTGGGAATTACATGGCCAGAGTGGCTAGGGGCTCAAACAGCTTGTATCCCCTTGTTGGACAGAGATGCAAGAGGTGGTCCACATTCTTTCCGGCTCTGCACCAAGGAAGGGTTGGCTTCTTGAGTTAAATATATATAAATAATGGAAGGGTGGGGTCGAGTGTGCTCAAACAGCATGGTAATCCCCCCTTCCCCCCCCCCCCACCCCCCCCCCCTAAAGTGCTAGACAGCTTGGTATTGCCTTTTTGGAGGGAGGCGCAGAGGTGGTATGTATTGCTTCCGGACTCGAGCAGCAAGGAAGGTAGGGTTACTGATTGAATTAGAAGGGTAAACTATCGCATAGCACCACATTATTCGCAAACCACGCACATTGTTCGGCAGATCACGCACAGTATTCCAAGCGAATACAGGGATCCGGCTCAAGGCAACCGCCATTCTTTTGCGACGGCGGGCCTTGCAAGAAGGCAGAACACGACCCCCACCCCCCCCCTGAACACATTTTTTGGAAGGAGAAGCCCAAGGTGGTGTGTAATTGCTTACTGACTCTTACGCAAGCAAGGACAGGGTAAGAGAGCTTGATTAAATATATGTAACATAAGAATGAAGAGTCGGGGGTTCGAACTCTCCTTCGGCCGCACTTGCGTTGCAGGTCGTCGCAACCGCGATGGTGCTTGTCCGTTGGGTAGGAGAAAGCCGCGCCCACCCGCTACGACGGGCTCCCTTACACCAGGCCTCATAAGCGTTATCATTACCTTTTATATAGGACATGTGAGGTGGTGTCCCCGAGGTGATCGAAACAGCTTGGTAAATCCTTTGCCCCCCCTAATAGCAGAGAATCAATGAGGGCAGTCACGGCTTTTAGCCAAGCTCCCTCTTATAAATTACATACAAATGCAAATGAAAGATGTGGTGGCTCAGAGGATACTAAGGTTTGCATGTAGCAGTTGAATTTCGTTATAGACATTCAGGGGATGATGTGGGAGCAAACTTAGTACTTCGGACTTGGTGTTCTGCGAATCTCCAGCCAAATATCGAGAATTCTCCGCGAGGAATTCTCAGATTTCCAGCCAAATTCCCTCGAAATTCATGTACGAAAGTCCTGGGTTCTTCAGAACGTGAACCCAAATCATCCGTGAATGGCATATAAACTTTGCTGAAAATGCAGGTGATGCTGACCAGCATGCAAGGCTTGGCACAGCCCCGTCACCGCAGAAGAAACAATGAGTCGCATGACGCAGTTGTTTGGAAGTCCCATCATAGAAAATTATACAATAAATACAAATGCTAAGATGGTGACTGATTGATCACTGCCAATGGAGATGATCCTTACAGCATGCCAAGGCTTGAACAGCCCTAAAAGCAGGAAAAACAATGATTCATAGTCATGGCTTGTTGCCGCCACCTCATAGAAATTACATGTAAATACAAATGCTAATATGTGAACCATATGATCACTGCAAGGAAGGGGAATCCTTAACAAGTGCAAGGCTTGGTCACAGCCTCGACTACCGAGAAACAATAGACGGCTGTAACGGCGTGTTGGCAGCCTCCATATCGAAATTAAAATGTAAATAACAATGGTAGATGACGGATAGGAGTCAGTGAAGATGATGATGATGATGATTGATAAAGTTGAAGATGAAGATGGTCCTTACCAGCATGCCAGGCTTGGTCACAGCCGCGAATAGCCGAGAAACATACGGCGGTAAACGGCCTTGTGAAAAAGTTGATCCCATCACTGACAACACTGCCGAGTCTTACCAGACCGTCCTCGCAACGCTACGGTACATTGGGGTGGGGGGGGTGGAGGCGGTGTGGGGTAAGGTGTAAGCACATATGGGGTTGTGTGTGTTGGGGGGGGGGAAGCACATAAAGGGGGGGGGGGGGGGGGGATGAAGGTAGTGGTGATGTGTGTGTGTGGGGGAGGGGAAGGTGTAAGCCCAAATTGCCGGGGGGGGGATGAATGGCATGGGGTGGGGGAAAAAAAAGGTGTAAGCACATAGGGGGGGGGGGTGGAGTGTGTGGTATGGGGTGGGGTGGGGGTGGGGAGGGGGTACACAATGGGGGGAATGGGATGGCGGGTGGGGGGGGTGAGGTGTGATCACTTAGGGCGGGATGAGGGGTGTGGGTGGGTGGGGGGGGGAGCACTGTAGGGTGGGAATGGGGGTTTGGGTGGGTGGGGGAAGAACTGTGAAGGGGCGTGAGGGGGGGAGTTAAGCACATAGGGGGATGAATGGGGGGGAGGTGTAGAGCGCATAGGGGGGGAGGAGGGGGAAGGTGTAGCACTAGGGGGGAATGGAAGGGGGAGGTGTACGCTTATGTTGGGATGAGGGGGGGAAAAGTTTTAAAGAAGCACTAGGGGGGGGGGGGGGGGGGGGGGGGGGGGGGGGGGGGGGGGGGGGGGGGGGTGGGGGGGGGGGGGGGGGGGGGGGGGGGGGGAGGTGAAGCAATATGGGCGGATGATGCGGTGTGAGTGCATCAAATGGGTGGTGGGGGGGGGGTGGGGGGGGGGGGCGGGTAGTAGGTGCGTTGTAGCACATAAGGATGCCGGTCTCATCTCGCCAGTTCCCCTAGGGGTGTGGCTCAGAAGGGCGGTATGGTTGCTATTTAGACAGTCTATCTTTGCCATGCCGCCTATTTTCAACAACCCCTTCCCCTTTCTAAGTGTTGGGCTAGATCAGAACTATATTTGCTGGCTTTGTATTACCAAGTTAACGATTTAAGAAATCCATAACAAAAGCAACAACAAGTGAACAACTCACAGACAGGAGAACGGAAAAGGCTTGCCTGCTCCCGTTCATATACCCATATCCATCCATCCAGCCATGCATCCTCCATCCATCCCTATCCATCCATCACAAACAAAAACTGAAACAACTCAATAAAGAATTATGACGGAAAAGGGCCATCCATCCAACCATCCATCCATATCCATCCATCCATCAAAGCAAAACTGAACAACTCACTGAGCACTACAACTGTAAAGGCTTGCCATCCATCCATGCAGCCATCAAGCAAGCAAGCAAGCAAGCAAGCAAGCAAGCAACCGATCGATCAATCGATCAAGCAAGCATGCAAAAACTGAACAACCCAAAGAGCATGAGATCGAATAGGTCTTGCATGCTCTCCATCCATGCATCCATTCATCAAGCAACCAACCAATCAAGCAAGCAAAAACTGAACAATCACTGAAAGGATTGCCATCCATCCATCCATCTATCCACCCATCCATGCATTCATGCATCCATAAACAAGCAAGCAAGCAACTCAACAACTCACTGAGCATTAGAAAGAAAAAGGCCATGCACCCACCCACCCATCCATTCATCCATCCATAAACAAGCAAGCAAAAACTGAACAACTCACTGAGCATTCTAATAGAAAAGGCTTGCCATCTATCCATCCTTCCAGCCACGCATTCATGCATCCATAAACAAGCAAGCAAGCAAGCATGCAAGCAACAACTTAACAACTCACTGAGCATAAGAACGGAAAAGGCTTGCAAGCTTAGCATGAGGGCAGCCACGCCTGCAGAGTCCACCATCGAGTTAAGCACCCGAACCTCAGATTGATTGAACTGGTAGTCGTCCTTGTCCGTGTCATCCATCTACAAGTGATAAATACAAAAATAAATAAATAAATAAATAAATAAATAAATAAATAAATGAATAAATAAATGAATAAATAAATAAATAAACAAACAAATAAATAAACAAATAAATAAATACATAAATTAATTAATCAATAGACAAATACATGGCACGCTAGGGGGTGCTCAAAAGTAATAAGGCACCTATTGTTATATTTCACACCCCAAGCATATTGATTAAATAAGCATACTATGCCATGATACTTGTCTATGGCTCATGTGCTGGGTTTGTAGGGATCTGGTTGAACGCACATGTAAGCCTGCTTTTAGCTAGGGGGGCCCTTCAACTTTTCCACCATTTCCATGTGGCATAAAAGTTGTTACCCAAACATTATTTTTGCATGCCTCTGCAAGGTTCGTTTTTCCCACCCCTTCAGTTCCAAAGTTTGTTGCTATGGAAGCCCTGTATGGTTAGAGGTCCACAAATTTGAAGAGGTTAGCCCTGCAGATTTTATAGAACCTACCCTCTCTCACACACACACTTAGTGACTAGTCACACACAATGACACCACCAACCAGAAAGTGGTAAGGAACAACTGAGCAACACAGGAGAGAACAAGCTAGCCCCACCTAACATGAAAAAACAGGGGCCAAGAAAAACAAAACAGATCCTCTATTTTTCTCAGATTTTGAAGTTGTAAACACTAAAAACTACCCCTACCTCTAGTTTACAGCTCACTGACATTCATGCAGGCACCCAACCACCCCAGCTAGATATATGGTTCCCCCATCCAGACCTGGAAGCTCTTACCCTGGGGAATAAGTGACTAGGAGATGGGAGCAGTCCAATTCCATAAAATAGTGGTTTAGTGGTTTTGGTTACTTATGCTCACGTGGCTGGTTATTGCAAGCGATACATACACGTGATAAATAAATAAAAGGTACACCTTATTGCAAGTGATACATATATAAATAAATAAATGGTACACCGTATTGCAAGTGATACATAAATAAATAAATAAATAAATGGTGCGACTTATTGCAAGTGATACGTAAATAAACAAATAAATGGTACACCTTATTGCAAGTGATACATATATAAATAAAAAAATAAAAAAATAAAAAAATAAAAAAATAATACACCTTATTGCAAGTGAAACATAAATAAATAAAGAAATGGTACACCTTATTGCAAGTGATAAATAAATAAATAAATAAATAAATAAATAAATAAATAAATAAATAAATAAATAAATA